>JBBPRQ010000187.1:0-50134 GCA_038093095.1 Boletus insuetus
CGTCCGAGGCAGGGGTCGAGGAGGGGGTAGATAATGCGGCGAGAGGGTGTGCGTCGGGTGTCTTTTGGGGTGTGGCATCTGTGATCGTGATGCAAGGCAAGTTCGACGTTTCTGGCTGACCGGTCGCGTTCGTTGGCGGATCGGTGTTGCATGAACGAGCACTTGGGGTCATCTGGGGACTTGGAAAAGGACGTTGTACCCGGACCTCAACAAGACGCGTCATTCAAGACGTGACGGTGAGACCAGGACAACGCGGACGCGTTATTTGACCTTGTTTGTGCAAGACTCAAACAATAGACATTCGAGGCAAAAAGAAACCGAGACATATGTGCTACATGTAGAAGGAAGCGAAACGAACGAAACAGTCATCACAAGCCAACGAAAGAGAGACAGTATCACCAAAAAAAAGGGGGACATGGACAGACACGATTCATCGTATTAGTATTATTACCCACCCCTTTCCCTCGTAGCCAAACAAAAAAATGAACAAGAAAAGTAAACGAAAGGAAACTCTGAGCAAGGCGTTCGTCAGATCCTACCCATCGCATCGAACGAGTAGTACGTACCAGCATCGACACGTTCCTCACCAACTCACGTGTCTCATTCCAGATACACCCGTGATGGGCGGTGGAACGTGTGTCTGCCCTGGAACAGGATGTACGAGTGGAGGATGGCCCGGATAAACCGCCAACCACGCTCCCTGTCCTTGTTGGCCTTGATGCGCTGGTGCAATATGATACTGGGTAAAAGGCACATACATCGGATGCGGATAAGGTGCGACGGCGACGATCGGTGGTGCAGATCCGAGAACGGGTAGAGGGTGCACAGTCGGATGAGCTGGTGACGGAAGCGGATGGTGAGAATGACGCGTAGATGGTGATGTACCACCGTTCGGAGTGCTGGGCACGAGCTGAGGACCAGAGCTACGTGCCATCGGGGGCGTAGCTACAGGCATGTTCTTCTTGGTCCCATCTGCACTTGCACTCTTGGATGGCGTGACGACCACGGGCTCGCGTCCGCTAGTCCCACCAGTTTGACTCTGTCGGGGTGTTGTGAAATTAGATGTCGAACTCTGCGATACACTTAGAATCGGGAACGGCGTTATTATACTGGGGTTGGCCGACGTAACAGTTCTTGGACTCGCATGCGAAAGATGGGTCTCCGAGCCAGATAGTATCGTTCCATTACTCTTTCCTCCTGATCCGGGGGAACCAGTGTCAGAAAACTTTGAACCCAGAGATTGACCGCCCTTCTTTCCCGAGTCTGAACCCACCCGCGACGCCGAGTCTGCACCTGACTGGGAGGGCAGTGATGGCGATGGCTGACCTCCTGCAACGTGTTTTACAGCAACGTGATCCGATCCAGTCGACGCTTTGCCAGGCTTGCCATCCACCTCGACAATTCCACTCTGACTAGCCAGCCAGCCCAAGCCATTCAATCCCACACCTCCCTTGCCTGCATCAATCGAAGACGACCGCAACCGATCGACAATCTCCCTCGTCCTCGACGCCTTCTTGCGCTTCACAGTCGCCGTCGCCAAGAAAGCAGGCAGCAAAGCGGTCGGATTCGGAGGTATCAAAGGCGAGACGTCCAGAGGAGACGGCGAAGAAGGGTACGATCCACCAAACGCAGACGCAGACGCAGGCGTGGTTGTAGGTGAAGAAAACGAGGTAGGCTGCGAACTCGACGAGCGGGTGGACCCTACGCTGGCGACACGGGGTGGACCGGGAGACAACGACCTGGACTTGGGAGAGATCGTAGATGGCGAACTGGTGGATCCTGGCGACTCGTAGCACTCTGCTGATGCTTGCTCTGTCTTGTCGCCAATCCATCCTGCTGCGGGCCTCGACCCCATCTTGCCTTCAGACGGTGAAAGGGGAAGCGAGGACGAAGACGAAGACGAAGAAGGCGAAACGGGCGTCACAGGCTCCCAGAAGCCTTGCGAATCCTTCCGAAGCCCCCTGTTGGGACTCGTCGATGGTGGCGAGCAGTGACTCAGCGTAAATGCAGGGCCATCACCCGAAACAGGACAGGCAGTAGAGGCTTCCTGACCTCTACTCTTGAGTTGCACCTTGGAATCCTCTTCGTCGCCGAGGCCGGACTGAGTAGCTGGATCCTGTGGAGACAATAACGACAACGAACAAACTGGCGTCGCCATTCCGGGACTAGAGAGGGTCGTTTGTGATGACGATACTTGGCAGAAAGACCCGTTCAGGGAAGGAAACACAACTGCGGCCCCGGAGGATTCGCAGCCATCTCGATAGGAGTCTAGCGAATCAGACGACAACGAGGGGGAGGTGGACATGGAGAATCGGTCGAGGACCTTGACGGGGGTGGTAGGATCCGACACATGTATCGTCAGGGACGCAGCTGCATACTCTGCATCGATGTCGACCCCGTGCACATCAACCTCGTCGTCTCCGTGGAGTTGGAATGCTTCAACGCAATGAGACGTCGCCGTACCGATGGGGGTATGCGGGGGAGGATCTGAATCCGTCGTCGTCGTCGTCGATTCATACCCGTGATCTGTCTCAGTCTCCTTATCACCTGCTCCATACTCGTCCCGACCCAAACTTGGCTTGGGTGGATGGGTGGAAGTGGGAGTAGGAGGGGCCGCAAGAACATGTGAATAGGATGGAAATGATTTGGTGACATTTGGGTCACGGGTCATAGGAGATGGTGCACCTGAGAGCGCACGGCGGAAGAAGCGAATCAGCACCATACACGAGATGCAGCAAGCAGACACGAAGATGGAATTCAAAAAGAGAAGAACACTAGACGAAAAAAAATGATGACAGACGTCGCCACGTAATTGAACCCAGAGGAATGCGAAAATGTACAACAGAGCTACAAAGAGATAGCCAACTCACCAACAGGCTGAGCACCATACCAATACCCATGTCCTTGTGCTGACCCGACCCGGCCACCAGGGAACCATGTTGAGAACTGCGGTGGTGGTGGCCCATACTGTACAGGTGGAGGAGGCAGAAAGCGGAGCGGGGGTAAGTATGAGGTTGAAGGAGGCCCGCGATGCGGGGAAGGCCCATACCACCAGATTGATGGCGAATCCGTTTTGCGTTCCGGTTTGGAGCTCGATGCAGATGATTGTCTCTTCCCATCAGATGCAGAGGGCGTCCTTGGTGGACGAAATGGACTGGAGCCAATGTCGGGATCCCATCGGACCTCCTCACGTCCTGAGGACATCAACGACGGGGGGTGAGCGCCGAAAACATCCTTGGGAGGCAGATCTGAAGGTGAAGTGGACTTGCCGTCCTCAACACCCGATCGCAAGACTAGGCCAGGTGGCCCGACGAGTTCTTCCTTTACGCGCGTCCACCTCGCCTTTCCTTCCTCCACCGCTGCCTCATCAAACTCGAATTGCAAATCCGACGACCTAGCCCCATCACGTTCGAGACCCAGTCCTCCACTCCAGCGACGATGGTCACCCACGCCCTCGTCACGCCGTGCAACATCAAGTCCAACGCCATGCCATCCAAAAAAGCCAGCCGCTGCCTCGTACGGTGCCAAGACGGATTCAGCGACATGCACCGACGCACAAGCACCCAGATCAGCCGACCTCATCCAGTCGCGTTCCTGACATGACGCAGACAGGGAAACGCCCGCACCGAGGAGGATGTCCCAGCGAAAAAAGTCGACCGCTTTATTGGGTGGAAGGACTGCCCTGAAAAGACCTTTGCGGTGGGACAGAGGCGAGCGGAGCAACGAGGCATGGTAATGGGGTGGCTTGGGCCACTGCGGCTTTCGACGCTTCAAGGTATGCGACATCGGATTTGCAGATCGTGGCCTCCATGATCGAGAAAGGGGATAAGGAGGAATTGGCGGAAAACGGACAGCCGGTTTCCGATGTGAGCCGCTTGAAGTCAAGGGAGTTGTCGACGTGGGATGAGCAGGGTTCAAGGGAGATGTTGTCGTGTCCAGAGGGCTAGTAGGAGAGGAAACAAGGGAAGAAGACGACGTGGATGTGGTGCCCCGGTCTCTTGTGCTCAAGTAAGCTATCCGCAAAAGCCTCGAGTGCGACGCACCGCAGGAGAGCAGGGCATCGTAATAAGCTGCTAGAGAGGGAGGATAATCCCAGCTGATAGTCGTATAGGCAGTCTCCCACCGACGTGTTCGTTGGAGAGTGGCACCATTGACAACGGACACGGCTTGCTCGCGGGTGGAGTTCGTCGCCTGCATTGACAGCTCGCCGCCCTCTTATGGACGGAGCTCCAAGAGCCGAGAGATGCAGGAGACGAACGAGAAAAGGGTGTCGGCGTCGTTTGGGGAGAATGAGAGTGAGCTGGTGAAAGAAAAGCGGACAGAAAGACTTTGAGCTGTGGGTTGAGTCGAGGATGGGACTAGGGTATCATACAACCACCAACGGACGTTGTAAAGGACAATGAAGATGTTTGTTGCGTGTCGTTGGTGCTGGTTTTGATTCACACTCGACGCTTCGATCGGATTATCTGTGCCACACGTGTTCAAACTACCACTAAGTACTATTAAGAAAGCTATACGTTGAATCAAGTCCGAAACCGTCCACCAACACAGGCGCGATAAATATCATAAACATAGTTACAGTGCGACATCGATGGATGCAACCCCGCACTGCATGACATCCATTCTCTTCACCTCCGGTGTCAAACTCGCCAAACTTTCCCGGAGATGCGCACGCTTGACCGGCGCGGGAACTGCGACCGTCTCCTCTTGCTCGGGTTGCTCCTCCACTGGCGAGTGCGGATTCACAAGCGGTCCAGCTTGCAGTGCATTGAGTCCCGCAAGCCCAGAAGGCGGATGGTGCCAATCTGGGCCAGAATGCGAAGACTGCCCGAAACTAGACACCGTAAGCGACGGATACCGTGAAGTCCTATTACTCGAGCCCGATCCCCAACCTGCGGACAACAAGATGGAGCCTGGCGGGGTACGAGACGTTGTACTGCCCGTGCCAAAGTTGACAGAAGTGAGCAAGGGGAAGACAACGCCAGACTGGTCGACTACCGAGGACCGAGGATGTAAGGATGTCCTATGTGACACCTGTGCATCGAGTGACGAACTCGCCGCGATCGATACGGAGCGCGAGATCGTTTGACCTTGGAGAACTCCCGGGGTATCCGGCACTTCGGTGACCGGGGGGAGCCCGGTGGAGAGTGCAGACGTGCGTGATTGTCTCCGAGAGGAGTTTCGACGAGGTAGAGACAAGGTGCTGTTTTGGCGAGAAGCAGACCCTAAGATTGATCCAGAGTGGTCAAGCGACGCAGAGGGTTGCGAGTAGATTGACTCGGTACTTTCTTCCTGCCATTCCGCCTCTCCTTCAGCTGCCGCTTCCTCCTCAGCTATCTCTGCATCTCGAAGAGCGGTGTGTTCTGCCTCGGCAAGTAATCGCTCATCATCGGGGTAAACATCTGACGAGTCGAGTGACACAGAACGACGTGGCGAAAAAGCCAGCGACGATCGATATGCGAGGGAAATTCCGTCTGAAGCTTGTGCGCGTGACTTGAGTATTCGATGGATGAACAAGGCTTTCTGTGATTTTTGGGGCGTTGGAGTGGTTGCACCATCACCAGATGTGTGCCAAGTATGTGGTGGGGTATTGTCCAAGGCTGGTTGCAAAGATCCATGGCCGGGTATAAATGAAGGAGAAACAGTCCCAGAAACCATTACTCGATCGATCTCGCGGAGGTCAAAGAAGCTATCTTGGCTGTCTCTGGTACCAGCAAGGACGAGATCCAAGCGGGGAGGCGTTGCCGGAGACAGAACCTGCGAGGTGGCCGGGAGTGGCGGCCAGGAAGTTGGGGACATGAAGGGGTCAGACGATGTAGAAGGTCTCTGGGAATGGCGAGTGAAGAATTATGATCTCGTGAGGTGAAGCTCAGCGGATATCGGGTCGCAGCACTCACAGCATTCGGACGAGCAGAGTTGGCAACTCTGGTGAACTTGTGATAACCACGGCGCTCGAGGAGATACAGGACGAGCGCTATTACCAGGGCAGCCCCGAGAAGGGTTCCGATAACGATACCTGCAATGCTTCCCGGAGAGAGAGACGATGGATGACTTTCGCTCAAGGTTGTTGCCGTTACAGTGGTGGCGACAACGACTGGCATCGTAGGGACACAGTAAGACTAGGTTGGAGTGAGTCTACTGCGGAAGAAGAGAAAGAAGATGAAACACAATATTAGAAAAGTCATAATGCGGAGGTTTGTGGAGAAAGTTTGGCGCAAGGGTCACGGCTGTGCGGTATTAGTTGCTGTGCCGGGCTGCGCTTGTTGCTTTTCGCACCACGGACTCAGTTGCCCTCTAAAACATCGAAGGTGCATTGTTAGTATTATATATATACCCAAACCAGCGCTCTATCGAAGCTCTGTCACTGCTGACGCTGTCCTTGTGTCTCGGTATTATCCTTCTTCAGCCAACGTTCGATGACAGGCATTGCCGGACAAGCGGTGGATACGGCAGTATTGGCGTCGCCTCGTGTGCTGTACATGTCGAGACAGCACAGATAAAGCTTTCGCACATACTCGTTGCACTTTTCAGGACTGTACGTGTTGCGAGAAAGACATGTCTGCAGGGAACACGCTGTCGTGCTGCGCTATAAGTCCTGATTCACCTTGTTGTGGGCATTCATTCACGTACCTTGTTCCTGACACTGCTGCGGTCGAGACTGTCGTAAAGTGAGCATCTCGCTGACCGTCGAGCGCACTCAATCACCGTACCATCATGCATATGGTCACTTGACAAGATCCACAAATAAACCGACTCGACATTTGCTAATCATAATGGGTACCATGTACTCATTTGTACAAACAAATAGTAATACTAATACAACTTTGTCTCGGACCCGGGACAGTCAAACAGCAACCAACCAACATCCAGCGAGAATGCTTCGAGTACTAAGACGACTGTGAGTCGAAAGCAGCAAGGACAGGCAGCATAATATACTTGCTTGCTAGTTCACTCAGGGGGTGGGGGCAAACAGTGCTACGGTGGCGCACGCCGCCATGCACGTTCCCAAGCCAGCATTGCATGCCATGATGGCAGGGGGAGCGGCAACGACGGTCACCCCGAATGTAAAGCCTGCAGCCGCGTAGCACGAAACTACAAGCGCGTTGCAGCCTGAGCAAGGGTGAGTTTACGATCAAACGACGCCCCGAGAACGCGTACCTGTCTGACACAGGCCATATGCGAGCGGGCCCGCTGCAGCGAGAGGGGCAGCAGAGGCAGCAAGAGTGAGAGCAGCGAGAGATTTGAAGTTCATGTTGAGGTGAGGGATTGGGGAAGTGGGGGCGACCTTTATATATGCGGTACTTTGCACTCGTTTGGGACGGCGCTGATCACACAGCAAGTAAAGGGCAGGGACTTGTGGACCCACTCTGCTACATGAGGCTTATCATGCCGTAGTAAACTTTGTTCTCTGGAACGACTCGGACACAATAATGAATCAGTCATTTCCGCCAAACTCACCTCTGCACACGTCACAGACTCGATCAGAGGCAACTGTCGTCCAGAGTGCCGCAGGACGGCTACCACAACTGGTCTTGGACACCACAACGTTGACTACATGCTGTGTATCACAAACCGTGTGACCTGGACCCTTCATATGAACCGTCATTCAGTACTCTAGTTTGAACTGTATATCAGTCAGGACCGTAATCCAGGGACATGCGGTTGCCTGGCTGGTTTACGCACCCAACTTGAACGTTCGATCTTGTCTTCTTTTCTTTTCAATCGCGACCCTTGTGTGAGCATTGCCGAAGTTAATTAAAGAAAAGCGGCTCGCTATCAGTTCCGGCACACCCCCAATCGAATACCAACCTTCTTTAAAAGCGTCCTCTTTCTCCATCCTTTCTTCATCACTACCATCATGCCTAAACGCGTACCCACCCCGCCACCCGGCGACGATGAGCCACGCTATCTCACCGTCGTCCACCCTTACGCTATCAGCGGAACCTGCAATATGGAACTCCCAAAGGACAGGCAAGACTTTGCCTGCTGGGTGGCCTCTTGCATCGACAAGGATGCCTTCTTTGCCATCTTCCACAAACCAAGCGTACGTACCAACCTCTATCAATGTCAATGTCGCGACCTGATGCCATGGTCCGCCGTTCAATAGTCACGGGGCATGGTCATCATCGAGATCAAGAGAGACTATCCCCACTTTGACCACATTCTCGGTGAACATCGCTGGTCCGAATTTCTTCAAAAGCCGACAAAGGAAGAGAAGGATCGTGTCACCCAAGTCTTTTACTGCACCTATAACACGGGCAGGATCGTGCAGAAAAACGGTGGGTTCGGCGTGTACCAGATCGCCCTGTTTTTTGCAGCACGAGGTTTCGCTTCCGTGACTTCATGAGCATCTTTGGTTCTATTGCGTTGCACTGCATTTGTGATATTCGAGCATTGCACAATGCTCATGTCGTCTTTTAGGCTGGAAGCGCATCGACGTGGACGAAGCTTGGTTCAAAACTTGGTCACCGCAAAACAGGTGAGTATATGCTACGCCTGCGTAATGATCGATCCTGATCGTGTTCTCCCAGGCACACCAAGTTCCCCTATCCCCAAACTCACTTTTGTGACGTGCCTGTTGAAGACCACACGAGTCATCCTCTCTGTAGGCCGCTCCCGGGGGCTGTGAAAACGCCCCCAGTAGAAGTCATCGCCGCTCCCCAACCTGGTCGGTAGATACTCCTTTTTTTATTATCGTGATTGCCTGACATTTCTTACATCGATCAGTCGTTGGCTCGGCCGCGTGGATTCAGTCAAAGGACGGAGGACCGTCTCCGGCTCCTGTCACGACACAAACCAAGAAATCAAACGCACTCGGAGCTTGGGGTCAAGGTGCAGCCAAGATACGAGCGTCCGCCAAGCCGAGCCCTACAGCGAACGGAAGTGTGAACAAGATAGTCAGCATCCCACAAGGACCACACCCTGCCCCGAGGATCCCAGCTGTCGGGGGCGGACCGATCGCGGTGAAAGCGAGCAACGTTTGTAAGTCGAAAACACCTTGATATGGTTGGCATATAATGAGGGTGTGGTTTTGTAGGGCAGAACACGGGCAAAAAGGCTCAAGTGGCGACACACTGGGATGTCTCGCCACCAGTCTCCAGGGAGAGCACTCCAGCGACACGCGCCATCTCACCCCCTGCTCACCAAGCTCCTGCAGCATCGTCCGGGTTGTCAGCTCGAAAAAATGCTTGGGAAAGTAGTACAGCCTCTTACCCAACCCAACCCCCTGGCCTCGCTGTTCCAGGCAAATCCGCATCCGTGGTTCAATGCGGCCCTGATCGTGCCGCTAACTTTAGCGCCGCCAGCTGGGACTCCGCCGGCGCCTCTACTTCCAGCCCTGATTCTGACTCAGGACCTGATCTGACTACTGCCACCGAGAGCGACAACCCGTATAATGTCCACATCCACTTCTCTGGATCCATGGAAGAAGAATTTCATGGAATGGGGATCAGAACCGTGGACGATGACGATGAACTCGAGGGATTAGACGCGATGGCGCCAGGTGTCTGGGATGAACCAATGGCCGCTGCAACGTGGGAAACGAATGATACGGCAGGTTGGGACGACAACCCTTTGGATGCAGAGGACCAATGGAGACAGAACCAAGAGCCTACCACGAAACCAGTTTTGTGCAATGCACACGGAATCATTTGCAAGAAGGGTATATGTGCCGAATACGCTAGACAGCTACGTCTCACCAAACGGGCCAAAGAAGCAGAGGAGCGCAAAGCTGCTGCTGCGAACAGGGGAAAAAAGGGCGGTCGCGGCGGCAGGGGTCGTGGTGCCAGTAAGAACGACGAGAATGAGGGCGAGGATAGGGCGTTCGGCAAGACCATGACGCCAAATCCATTCCGTGGGCCTGGCGCGCCGGTCAAGACCAACTGGCGCGGGGCGCCGCGCAACATCGTTTCCGCCGATGTTATTGAGAGGCGGGAAGCGACCAATGCCGCCTCTGATGATGGATGGGGCAATTCTGACTCTGGAGTCGACCCGGACGCTGCGGTCGCGTCTGCTGGTCCCGCCGACACCGCGTCCGACGCGAGTTGGGACGTTCCTAAAGACGCCTTTGACCCGTGGGCTACCCCGGCACAGCCCGCCGCGAAGGCGAATGGTTCCGGCGGTAAACCTCTAAGCAAGAAGAAGCCGCTGACCGGACAGACCAGCTTTAACTGGGCTGACCAGGTCGACGCTGAAATCGCCGCTTCCGGAGACGCGGATACCTGCTCGACCGTCTCCTACAAGCGCGGCTCCAAGCGCGGCACTTCGACTACGAGTTGGGGTACCAGTGCCGCGAAATCGTCTACCAGTGGCTGGGGCTCTGTTCCCGATATGCCCTGGTAATCAGCTGTGTTCTCTCAAACATGTTTTCTGTTTGTTTCTGGAAATGTTGTACGATAGGTGATCGGCGATATCTTGATATCATGTTTTCTCGTCTCTGCTCTAAGAAGCACTGTTGTCGTTTTCGCTATCCGTTGACCTTCTCGATGGGTTTTCTTTGTCAAAAAAGAAAAAAAAATACTGTAACTACTTGTGTCCGTATGAAAAAAACGCGCTGTCTTTTTATTTAAAGCTGCGTCCCGATCCCGTCTTGCAGTCTGAACCTGTACAGCCCATCTTGTGTCGTCCACGGGACTTCCTCTTCCCAGTGACTCACGACTACAGCGGCTTGATCATGTCCGACACCGCCCTCACGCAGATAGCGTCGTGCAGCGCGGACCATGTAATCGTCCATCCCCGCCCACACCTCGTCCAAGAGGACGAGCTGCGGGTGACCCACGAGCGCACGCATGAGCAACACTACGCTCTGTTCCCCAGGAGACAGATCCACAAACGCGCGCCGCGCAAACCCCTCGTCCATCTCTACCACCGTGTCGCCCGATCGCGACCATCGCGCTTGCTCCGCCGCGTCCTCATTGGTGGCAGCCCACGCACGCGGACCGAGCGCCCCCAAGACGTGCCAAACGCGCGCGACGCGCCACCGTCTCACTGCATCTGGCAGCGACCCGTCCACACCTCGCCCGACGCCGTCCTTTCCGCCCGGGACGAACGTCCCGTCAAACCCCGTGCCGACGACGTCCCACACGGTCGTCTGCGCGCGTCTCGGGTACGCGTTCGCTAGCTCGGGCGAGACGATGCCGATGAGCGCGCGGAGGTGGGGTGTTGGTATCCGTGGACGGGGATGCGCAAAGAGTTCCAGGTGGGCGTCGTTGCGCTGGGTGTAGGACTGTGGGTGGTCGCCCGTGAGTAGGGACATGAGTGTGGTTTTGCCCGATCCTAGGTGTGTGTGTTCGGTTGAGAGGGGTGGGAGGTGTAGGTGGGTATAACGTACCATTTGCACCTTGGAGATGCCAACGCTGGCCTTCGCGGATCGTCCAATTGATCGATTTCAGCACCTAAGGGTACGTCGCGGGGTGAGGGACGTATTGCGAGGTGAATGCGATATCATCTTACCTTGAGCTCGCCGTAAGAGACATTGACGTTCCTCAATACGACGACGGGCTTTCCTTCGTCTTCTGTTCGTTTCGCTAACGTCGTGGTGGCCGTAGCTTTGTCCTGGTGAGCAGTGTGGAGTTCCTGCGTTTCAAGGATCTCATCCTTGGTTCCAGTAAGAACCTTGCCATCGGAAACAAGTGCGAGATGCGAGATCCAATCCGGGATCGGGTCATGCACTCTGAGACCGATGATGATCCTTGGACAACGTGCTTCATGAAGAGATTGGAGAACAGACAACAACGTCGGTCGACTGTTGATGTCCAGACCCGCTGCAGAAGCTTCACGTCAGTGTTACAAGCAGCATTCGAGCACGACTGACATACTTAGAGGTTCGTCGAGGAGCAATAGCTCTGGCTGAGCGAGTATGGCTTTGACGATGCGTGCCCTGCGGGTCTGCCCGTTGGACAGCGCCACCAGAGGTAAGTCAAGGAGCGATGACAGACCCAATCTCGCAGACAGCGCGTCAAAGATGCCATTCTTCGCCTCGTCGATGGCAAGTTCCTCTGGTGTCTTGGAGACCTGTCCTTTGGGCCGAAGATTCAAAAAGTCGTACTCCCCAAACATGCTTTCTCGGAGCGTGATGCGGTCTTCCTCGCGAACGGCACCATATCGCGCAGTGTAATCATAGAATGCGCTCCCAGCCGAACTAGGTCGATGAGCAAAGGACACGAACGAGATGGCGGCATGTGCGTCCCTCGGTGGATCAGACAAGAACGGGAAGAGGCCACCAGGAGGTGGAGGCGGAGGAGCGATCCGCATATGTCCGCGCAACGTCTACCCCCAATCGCCAACATGAGTATTCGCTTCTGGAGAACGCACTCTGGTAGGGTGCATACCTGCAGTAGTGCCGTCTTTTGATTGGATCCACGCCCTATGACTGCCCAGCTTTCGCCCTCTTTCATGGTCCAGTCGACATTGCGGAAGACGGGTGGGGCGATGTTAGAGTCCCCGAATCGATAGATGTTGCACTTGGGGATGTGGACGAGGATATTCTTGGCAGGACTGATGTAGGGCCTCTTGAGGGTGCCAGCATGCTGCCAAGGGCTGGTACGGACACGAATGGGTACATGACCGAAGAGCATTTACACCGAGAGCGTACCGTCTATGCTCGGATGAGGGTATCAAGGCATGCCAGCGACCATGTCTTGAACAAAGACGCGACTGCGACATGCACCCTGCCGAAGCGCGCCTACAAATGCGCGTCGTAGGTACCGGAGAGCAGTTTTACTCGAGATTAATGTGCGGACAGCGCGAATGTTCGAAAAGGCCAATTCCATGACTTTTTGCAATTCACACACATTACCGGACATGGTGGCAGATTTTGCTGCAATCTTCGATGATAAATTTGTAAAATCGGCTCCTTCTCTTCTCTCCACAACCCATTGAATACGAGTATTCCGTCGCGATATTCCTTGCACAGGAACATCATGAGAAGGACTCCTATAGGGTTGTGGGCAGATAACGAAGATCTGCATCGCCCGGTAAGTCCCTGCTTCCTTTGCACTACAGCATGTACTGCTCCATGACAACACCTCGTGGTAACCCGCTTTTAAGACCCATCCCAAGGCACTCAGTACCTCACAATGGAACCATCATATCGACCTCCCAACCTTATCAACGACTTCAACTCTGGCGAAGTCCACGTCCCCAGCACTGTCGACAAGGGCAAGCGAAAAGCAGAAGGTACTGTCGTGCACCCTACTGCATTGTCAGCGGCTGAAAGTAATGGCACCTTCAGAGCATTTGGATGGGGACGAAGTCGATTCCCGCTACAGAACCTCTTATCATGTGTACTCTCAAGTTCAAGATGACTCCTCTTCAGACTCGGACACGGTCCCTGGCTTTGGACTAGGGTTGGTGCCTTCTCACCCGTCTATATCTATTGACGCACGCAGTATTGTTGACTCTGATGGCGACGAAAGTCTTTACCAGTCCGTTGACGAAGAAAATTCGCCACATGATCAGGTGCGTTCATTCAGTCCAACCCAAATCTCGAATCTGACATGATCCGTAGATGGATATTGACGCTCCGCCTCTCCAACATGATGAATTGGACTTAGCCTGCTCTATCAAAGGCATGTACCGCATCCTCGACCTCATCTCGGAGCAGGGTAGTGGTGGTCTCGGTGGGTACCCCAAGTCAGTTCACCACGCTTGTTCCCACTATTGATTTGGTATCAGTCGATAAGATCATTATATCTCAGAATTCCCTCGAGGCATTTGTAAATAGCGTTTGCCCTGGTGCATACGCAAGCATGACCAAAGTCAACTTCAAGGCCCTCGACAATTATGTCATCAAACCTGTTGGCGTCTACGGCAGCAAGGAGGAAATCGTCCGATTTTTATTGCAACTCGGAGCCATCGACGAAACTATGTATGTCATCTCTCTAAGGACTTTCGTCTGCTCTTGTATTCACACCCTACTCTGGTAGCGCGTCGCAGCTTCTCGTCAATTCCGAGACAAATGTACGCACCCTCCGTTCAGGCTTGTACATCGTCACAACGTCAGAGCAAACTGGAGACATTCATCAAATCTTCGTTTTATACTGGCCCGAACAAACGACTTGGGACGACTCTGCGCCGAACTCAGTTCGTCGCAATCGCATCACGTTTATGAGGTCCGTTTTATTAATGCTAGTCGACGAGGGCGACGTTGAATATATATCGCGCAGGTACCTCACAAAGATGTGCGATCAGGTCGTGTCTTTGATCTCGTCCGAACACGCGGCAACCATTATTTGGAGTGAGAAGGATAGCGATGACGAGGACGACAATCTTGACATCGATCAGGATGAGTCCGACCGAATGTATACATCTGAAGTCGCACAGACCAACAAACAAGAGGATATCGTGACTGTCCGCAAGGGTTTCAAGGTTAGTTCATCACGGTGGTGACTAGTAAACGTTGATGAAATCGGTATTTGCACTTCAATCCAGGCCAGTTCGCATGCTATCGCGCTTCCAGAAGCACCCATCGCGGATTCAGATCCAATGAAGCCTGCGCCAATCACGCCGTTTTTACTCTTCCGAGAGGTCGTACAAGGATTCATGACAGTGGAATATCGGGAGGCGAGGGTTACGCAGGAACCTTACAAGGAAAATTACATGACAAACATCGAACTCGAAACACAGCTGTGAGTTTACCTCTTTTCGAATATATTCTGATGGTTATCTGTTGCTATGTGTCAATAGGTTATCTGACCACCTCCGCCTGAGCGAGCAGTTGGACGAAGAGTCTGTAAGGATTTTGGTCAGTTCTGGGCTTGACAGGCGCTTCCCGCAGGAATGCAGGAAATGGAAACATGAGGCGAATACTGTGCAAAACATGTTGGACTCGAGCGTCAAGAAACAGGTTAAAGATATGACCGCAAGATTGAAAAAGGAGCTACCCGCTCTTCGAAAGCAAATGTTTGAGGCGGTTCTAGACGGGGTGTTACGACTCTATCCGTAAGTAGGATGCGTCTTTAATTTTTATCGTTCATATACTTACCCCAAAAAAATTCAGTTGCTTTGATCGTGAGGCTTTCCCATACGATGGTGTTGCTGCAGGGAAGCCTGTCAACGATCCCCGTAAGCGTTGATCGAACCTCGCAATTGAAATTGTTGCATGTTAATGTTGATCATCCTAGAACTCGCCTCGGAAATTCTGGCACTCCATCCAAAAGCAAAGGACGAAATTGCGCGGCAGCTCTGTGACTCATTTCAAAGCATTGACGATCCCGAATTCCGCAATGCCAAGGACCGTATCTGCATCTTCCAACAATCGTGGCTGCTTTTGAAAAAGGATCCTAGGAAGCTTGCCGAACAGGAGTACATGCCTTTATTGCAGGAGGTGTTGGTGGGGGACGTGGATCAGGCATGGACGACTGTAAGAGGAAACAAAACAGGCGATGGGGGCGGCGATAAGCACAAAAAGACAAACCTCGAATCCCTTCGCCTTGCAGTGAAGGAATTCTTCGTGGGAGAGAGCTACATGGAGAGATTATGGAACGATCTTTTTCGACAAGCGAGAGATGCGGCCCGGAACATCACCGACAGTCAATTTCTGACTCAGTTGGGAGAGGACTTGGAGCAATTTGCGGAGCATGGTGACCTATTGAGACCATTGGTGGACAAGGTAAAAGAGAGGGCGTATGCGCACCTGGAGAACCGCATCACGACAAGGACAAACAAGCTCACGCCAGCAGTGCACAGGATCCAAGAAAATGAATCCATGAAGCAGATCAAACACAAACAAGCCAGTCGCGCGGAGCAGCAGCAACGTCGGTTGAGGGTGAATCTAATCAGACAGGTCAATGAACTAACCCCACAAACTGAACGCACGCAAGTATAGCAATATTGTGATTGATTGAGTAATGACTTGTTTTCGCTTTATAGACATACATTGACCATCTCAGAGGTCCGAAAGAATGGGCACTCGGGCTACGGGCACTCGGGCTACTCAGGTTTGACACTGCATTATTTGTGAGCCTCACCGTCGTGCTCATGATGTGTTCCAGCACCTACTAGCTATCGTATCACAGGCACGCGGGCGTCACAACAAGAGCCAACGGCGGTGTACACGGTGCATGCGATGAACTTGACCCAGGAAGATAAGCACCAGTTACGGCTTAATCCAAGTGCCATCCCTTCCCCGCAATTTAGGCACAAACATACATTCAATTTGCCATTGGGCCATTCCATAATGTGGGTTTGCCTCCTCTTGATTTCGCTAAGCCCAACTCTTTTTCCGCGCTCGAATTAGGTACGCGCAACTTCTTGAGTCAGACAAGCTCTTGATGGTCATTGCTGATCGCTCGGGGAACTTGTTTGTCTATCTCGATGGTCTTGCGAGTATTGCTGGCGCCGTCGCACGTGGGCATGGGAAACCCCTGAATCGTGAAAAGATTGGCCAGGGGTTTTTGTTGGCATACGACGAGGCAAAGAAGTTGCTAGCAGTCGTCTCGTCAAAAAAGGCATGTGCTCGCATGCGTTGCTGTGGTTGCGTCGTTATTAATGTCCTGCATTCACAGCTCCAGTTGCATGTTTTCGTCTTCGACGACGTGCGCGGTTTTCAGGCATTAGGAAGCGCGATTGACCTGCGTCAATGGTATGCCAACGATGCATTGTCTATTCGTCGCGCATGCTTTGTGAGCGGAAGCAAAGAATTGGCCCTTGTCGATTCACTGGCGCAGGCAAGGGTGTTTTCTCTGGTGACCCTCCAATTTCGGTACGTCCGTCCCTTGGTTCTTTATTCTACGTGAGGCTGATGAGGATGGGGTTGACTAGACCTGCTACACTGCACCTCGAGCAAGTGCCTTACAGTGTGAGCTCGACACCTGATGGTGCTTGTCCACAAGCCAAGGAGAGCCAACTGGAAGTGACTGCGTATCACTGGAGTGCCTTTGGCTCTACGGAAGGAATTCCACTCGAATCGGGCTCGCTCACGATCGAGAACCGTTCCATTGTCACATCGTTGATCAGTCGATCAGCGGTGCATATCGTCGACCTTGACTTCGAGGCACATGCCTGCCGGTCGCACGCATTGGACATTACTCGCAAAGTCACCGAGCTTTCTTTCAAGGGAAAGGGGGTACGAGGCTCTGCACGACAAGCGGGATCTGGAGAAAACACATCCGCACATAACTGTCTCATCGACTGTCATGCTGATGTTTGGACCCGTTTCCCGGTGTTGCCTGCAGTACAACGCGAAGCGATCTCTTCGTCGTCCATCCGCAGCACACGGACACTCGTGTTCATAACGGATCGTGATTATCAGCAGTATGCGCCACATTTTGCGGACATGGTCTTCACGTTTGAAAGGGCGACGAAGAAACCGACGGGGGACGTGCTCAAGTCCATCAAGGTCTCGGCTGCATCGTTTGTCGTCTTCGCTGCAGAGTTGTGCGGCAGTGGGGAGCACATGAACTCGACACGGAGCCGTTCTTGGAACATTTCAGCTTATCGTGCAGGCGAATGGGTTGTCGAATTCTTGTGCTTGATTCCAATCCACCTCGCATTGACAAAGGACAATCAGCTCATACCGCTCAAAGATGGGGTGTACTCGCCCGACCTAGAGAAGTCGTTATTGGGTGCGGACGTCAATCACATCGTGGACAGTCTTTCGTTCGGATGGTACGAATCTCTGTTCCAGTCATATATGGCATCCAAGGTGTGTATTGTCGCTTGCATACGAGGATTTACTTGCTCATGGTGTCGATGATAGCCCGTCAAGGTGGTATCCTCGATGGGGGAGCAGTCGGTTGGAAAGAGTTTTGCTTTGAACCATCTCACTGATACATCATTTGCTGGGTCGGCGATGCGGACGACGGAAGGGGTGTGGATGTCGGTTACTCCGACCAAGGATGCCTTGATCGTTGTGCTTGATTTCGAAGGTCAGTCCCATATACTATCCTCGATAGTTCGCTCTTATCTCTTTTCGTCGGTAGGTGTACACAGTATCGAAAGGTCAGCTCAAGAGGACACGCTATTGGTCTTGTTCAACACAGCTGTGTCCAACTTGGTAAGTGGGATGAAATAGCGTAGACTTGGGGTGCTGACCAATGATGCTTCACGCAGGTGCTGTTCCGTAACAACTTTGCGCTCAGTCGGGATATTACCGGGCTATTTAAATTACTCCAGTCGAGTTCGACCGTGCTGGATCCCAAGGCGAATCCGTCATTATTCCAGTCGACGCTGGTGATTATCATCAAGGTACGTTTGCCGCTGTTGGAAATCACATCAATTCGGTCGACAGAATTTATCTGAGGCATGTTTTCTTTCCTGCTTAGGATGTCGTTGACTCAGACAAGATCGAGGTCGCCAGAGAGTGAGTGATGATTCCCTTGTGTCTTTGTGCAGAACCGTTCATGGTTGGTGTTGTTCGTTCCCAGATTCTCCCTCAAGCTCCATCGGATCGTGGAAGACGAGCAAGAGGCGAATTTCATTTCTCGTCTTCATGCTGGCAAGCTGAGCATTATTCCATGGTAAGGATTAGGGAGTCTCGACTTGTCACACGTTCAGGGTTTGCTGGTCCCCCACAGGCCAGTCATCGAGTCCAAGGAGTTTTACAGGCTATTCCCCGCGCTGAGGCGACAATTAGATAAGCAGGCAGTTACGCACCGGTCGGCGGGCGAGTTTTTGCACTTGATGAAGACGTTGATGGCCAAGTTAAAGGTGAGGTAGCCTCTAGGAAGAACCATCTTGTCCCTTGTTTACTCGTGAACCTTTTCAAGGCGAACGACTGGGGTGCAATGTCTCGTAAGAACATACATTTGTTGCTTCGTTAGAGTATCTGACGCTTTCGCATTCAGAAACTATGGTGTCGCATCGCGCACAGCTGATTTCAACGCTTCTTGCCAACGCGCTTGCTTTTGGATACTCGGAAATTTACCCAGAACGCGAGCCTCTGAAGGTGAGCCTATCCGCTGCCCCCCGTACGGCATGATAACGACCTCGGTGTAGAACCTGGACACAGACATGCCGATCGAAATGGAGGATACATCCCACCAACTCTTCATTGGCATCGGCAGTGGCAACGATCAGTCTGTGCCTCGCGAACGCACACTGACGGTTCTTCGAACAGCCTGGGAGGATTACCCATCTCGCCAATACAGAACCGAAGACGAATGGATGGCAGGTTTAACCCTGCACCTCGAGAATATTGTAGACTTGCGGATCGCCCACGTGCGTGAATGGCTAGACCAGAACTTGTCGCGGTTCCAAGCGGCTGGTGGTGGTGGCGGGAGTCACACGAGCATCGACGAGTTGAGACGTCACTTTGAGGGTTCGATCGTGGACTTGAGGGGTAACGTCCAACTATGTGGGAAGACGTGTGCCGAATGTCAGTTGTGGTGTATCAAGAGCCGGGTTCACGACGGTGCACATGACTGTCAGTCTGACCACCTGTGTGTGCACGAATGTGATTTCTGTTTCGAGGTTGAACGAGAGGAGCATCAGGCATGTACGATGAGGTACGTCATGTTTCGATCGTGATCGTACGCCTGGTGCTGAATACGTCGCGATAGCGCTGGCCACGCGGGGAAACACAAGTACGTGCTTGCTGCTGTGGCTTAATGCTCAGCAACTCAGGTTCTTTTGTAGGTGTGTCCCGAACCAACATTTGTGTGGGAAACGTTGCAAGTTCTCTGGAAGACATGGATGTCAGGACGTATGCGCCAAAGTATGTGCTTTAGTCTAAGTTGTCGATCTGGCTTTGACGAGGACAAGGTGATTGACCATATCGATGAAGAGCATCTTTGTGCTGCTCCCGTTCATGCTTGCGGGAAGGTGAGCGTTTGCTGATCATTGAACATCAGCGGATGTCCATTCTGAAGCGATATACTCATTGTAGCTGTGTGGTTTGTCCGACGTGCAACTGGTCGACAGGAGTCTGTATTCCTGTCCTGGAACTTGCCGAATTCCAAGGTAACTTTTGAGTTTTTAGTACTATGATTAATCCTGACGAGTTTACAGTGACACCGATCATGTCCTGCATCAATGCGATGCCAGCTTCTGTTCTATTCAGTGTCAGTTGTGCAAACGGCTGTGTGCAGACCAAGACCACATGCATGGTCTAGACCCTGACGCGATCCATCTCTGCGGGTGCGTATAATATTAAAATGACTATGACATTTTGCCTCTGATGGGTGATTTACAGACAGGAACATTTGTGTACTGCCATCTGTGCTGCCCCGGGTATCTGCGAAATCGAAACTGCGCCACACACTATCGAGGCAACGTTTACGGGCAGAAATGAAACGTTCCAGTATACCAGGGTATGCGATCTGGTCTTGATTGCTTGTTCTGTTGCTTACCCCTCCTGCAGTTTTCTCAGGGTCAGTTGTAGTGCTTGTATGCTGTATTCACCTGATGATGACATGGCACGACAGCTGCGAAACGCTTGAAATGCATCAAACCAATCCCGTCCGGCGCTACAAAGCACCAAGGACCTCATAACCACAGCCTGGACAAGAAAGTCATTCATTATTGTGAAGCAAAGTACGGCTATCGAGTGCTCTGCATGTGCTTTCTCTCACGGCCCTTTAGGTGCGGCAACTGCGGCAACTTTTGTACGTTACCTCTTGGTAAGTTGCAAGTCTGGACTGAGTGCTGGCGCGTGCTAATTACTGTCTCGAAGGCCATCCGCAACAAGAGCATGAGACGCGCCATGGGTCCATGTTATGTGCTCGCTGGACTGTGGACAGGCCAGACGACGTACCATTGGAAATCAATAATGAAGGCCGACCGATGATGTGTAACCTTGTTTGTTCGGCAATGGGGCGACACGTCCACATCGACTATTGTCGCGCGGACGATGAGGCAGAGTGTACTGGCAGCGAGGAAGTGCAGCACCTGACAAGGAGGATACAACCTGACCCTGATCGGCCAAAGGACTTGCTCACGCACAGTCTGTTCTGGAAACGGAGTGGTGAGTGACGTCTGGGTGCATTTGGGTTGATTGCCTGTCTGACTTGCCCCCCGACAGGCTTCAAGGACCCATACTCGAGAGAAGAGCAAGCCAACTTTGCGAAATGGTGCGTCTCTGTTTATGTTTGGCGACGATCGAAGCTGACTCACGTTGATAGTGATGCCATGTGTGGAGGTATGGAAGTTTCGTCATTACTACCTGGTGAATGTCTTATGAACATGATTGATAGGACCCGAACATACGGCTGCTGGGGGCGGAGCAGCTATACCTTCATACTGTGTTCTACCTCTTTTCCACGCGCCGTTGAATCCCAACACCGCAGCTGTGGGAGTAGGTTACATCTCAAATGACGGCCATCAATTCAGGTGCAGGAATCCGGTCGTGATGCAGCAGGCCTACCATGTGTGAGTCCATGTGCGTTCATGTGTGTAGCACGACAAGCTGACTCGACTTGGTTTCCCGCAGGATCTTCGTGGCTGACCAGTACGTTTTCGTTTTGGTCTCGTCTTGGGTAGAATTACCCATCGTCTTTTTAATAGTTCCGGTTCGATGAGCCTAAATGGTTGAATATGAGGGTCCAATTGCACATTTAATGCGCGCACTCCTTTTACGACTGGAGCACTACTTTTACGAGAGGGAGCACTGCTTTTCTGGATGGGAGCACTACATTTTTCAATCAGGCACACCAGTCTCATTTTTCAGTTGGAAATGCAGTAATGTATTGATTGATGGTGAACATTAATGCTATAGTGGACAACTTTGGAGGACTACTTATTTGATGCTACCCACTCCGTAAACGTAGAGGTGGTGGTGATGCTGCGTTTGCTGCATCGTCGTCGTCATTGAGAGTGGTGGCGGGGGTGCTGTTGCGCCTGTGTCTGCGTTGTCCTCATCCTCGTCATGGCCACGACTTCAACATGGTCACGTGACATGATCGCTCGCCGATGAAATCACTATCCACCCCACTGATCGTATCCATTCGTACGCCAGCTGTCGCCCTGGCCCGGTGACCACCCCCACCACGTCAATGTGAGTGCCACAACTCGCCCTTCGCCTGCATGCACCCCGCGCTTCCACCACCACCACCGCCGTGACTACAAGGCGGCGACGCGGCGACATCAGTGACAAATTCGCACTCCCATCCAAAATTGTTGCGCTCCCATCCGGAAAAGTTGCGCGCACATTAAATCTGCATTCGGACACTCATAATAGAAGGCCACTCCCTAATACACCAGCCACTCCCCGAATCAGCGCTCGCTCAGACAATCGATATGGCGCTGTGCTTTCGTCTCTGCACAGTTTCTGGACAGCACGAGCAGCGGCAATTGCAGGCTCGAACGCTGCGCGACGTGACGCGTACAGTGTAGTTTTGTTCGACCATGAAGTTGCAGCCCCGATTGTGAATGATTTTACAAGCGCGCCGGATCAGCTGTTGGACGCGCTCCTTGGATTCGATACGGATGGTGGTACCAACTTTGGTCTCGCGATCAATCAGGCTCAAGCAGTCATGGAACAAAGCTGGGGCACAGAGAGGTGAAGACTGCATTATTTATTTACTCCCGTCCTTTTAACAGCAGTTTCCCTGTTGGTGCAGATTCCCGGTCATCATATTTCTTTCTGGTGGAGAATGTAGTATGGGCGACAACGTCATGCAGGATCTGTGCCGTACAGCCATCCGACTTGGGTAAATTTATTATTTGTTTACGGTACCTTGAACCAGCTGACGCGTGCTCACTCTTTGCGAATACAGAAAAGCTGTTTCGTTCCATGCGGTATCATTCGGTCCGGATGGTTCATCGAGGTTCCTGCGTCGCATGGCCGAGATTGCACGAGATGCGCAGAACAATGCGCCAAGAGATCCACTTGTGCCCGCTACAGCGACTATCTTTTCGTCGTACACAGAGGCGCTCGATACGGTGCGTGTTTGTCTCGTATGCTACGTTTATCTTGACCAACTTTTTGATCGTTCCGTGCTAGGTCCAACTCGCGGAGACGTTCTTGGGTATTGCAGAATCGTTGCGAAAGCCGAGAGGGGCATTGATGCATTGAGGTGGAAACATTGATTGTACGTTGTTTGTCGAGTTGTGTGCTGGGAAATAGTCGCAGTGAAGTTTGTACAAGTTCAACAAGAGAGTTTTTCGACCAAGCGAGTCGAACGAACGCTAGGCGCCTCAGTGACGGCCGTTTGGCTACTAAGTGTGTCCGTTTGCAATGTACTACCGCCGGTGGAAGCTAAAGTTGAACATTTGAACCATAGAAGTCAAGGAGCGACGACAGACCCAATCTCGCAGACAGTTCATCAAAGATGCCCTTCTTCGCCTCGACGATGGCAAGTTCCTCTGGTATCTTGGAGACCCGTCCTTTGGGCCGAAGATTCAAAAAGTCATACTCCCAAAACATGCTTTCTCGGAGCGTGATGCGGTCTTCCTCGCGAACGGCACCATATCGCGCAGTGTAATCATAGAATGCACTCCCTGCCGAACTAGGTCGATGAGCAAAGGACACGAACGAGATGGCGGCATATGCGTCCCTCGGTGGATCAGACAAGAACGAGAAGAGGTGGAGGCGGAGGAGCGATCCGCATGTGTCCGCGCAACGTCTACCCCAATCGCCAACATGAATATTCGCTTCTGGAGAACGCACTCTGGTAGGGTGCATACCTGCAGTAGTGCCGTCTTTTGATTGGATCCACGTCCTATGACTGCCCAGCTTTCGCCCTCTTTCATGGTCCAGTCGACATTGCAGAAGACGGGTGGGGCGATGTTGGAGTCCCCGAATCGATAGATGTTGCACTTGGGGATGTGGACGAGGATATTCTTGGCAGGACTGGTGTAGGGCCTCTTGAGGGTGCCAGCATGCTGCCAAGGGCTGATACGGACACGAATGGGTACATGACCATGACCAAAAAGCATTTACATACCGTCTATATTCGGATGAGGGTATCAAGGCGTTCCAGCGACCATATCCTGACCAAAAACGCGACTGCGACATGGAAAATGTGCACCCGCCGAAGCGCGTCTACAGATGCGCGTCGTAGGTACCGCGAGCGGCAGAACTTGGTTACTACATGCTGGTCGGAGCAGAAGGCCGAGAAACGTTCACTTCGGAGTTGTAGTCCGACAATGATCTTATCCGACTATCGGTTTCCTCAGGGGCTTCATATCAGTCAGTTTCGGCTGACTCAACTGCAAGTTGGACATTCAAGTTGATCAATCGCCCTGGTTGACTGTGCTACAACGATCAATACGACAACGACCGGACTCTCTGACTTGGCCACGAGCTTGTATACAACTTATTCTTCACTGACGTACTGACATTATATCATTGGATCTTCACTTGCAGACTTTAACTGCCAGTGCATGCCAAATCAGCCAAGCATGTCACCATGGGATAAACTCTTCGTGACAACTCGATTTATCTTTTGGCACATTCACGCACTACGGAACCTAAGCCAACAAGGTATGTAATCACAGAATACAGCCTCTATGTACAGCACGCAGCACCGTGTAGTGAACCGGTATGACCCACGTTCAGTATGTGCAATTGTAAGTATTGTACTGTATATTGCCTCAGTGACTAATCCAACGACCCAGTTTAATCACTCACGATGCATTTCTCAAACTCAATGCTGGAATTGATGACACTCTGGAACACCTCCTGCGCGACGATTTGAGGGAGATGGACAGCGTGTGCACGTTCTATCGCATTCTGTATGGTTTGTTGGTTCCGTGACAGCTCATTGACATCCGCTTCCTTTTTCATGAAACGTGCCGCTTCCCTGCTGTATGCGGTTCTAAACTCAGGTCATATCAGAATGGCATCGCAGACAGTGGATTTAAATTCCCTCCCGGGCTGTACCTATTCGACAGGAGTTTTAGCAGTTTCGCGTCAATTTCATCCAGCGCAGCATGGACTTGATCGAGCGAGGAGCAACATATCGTTCTATTTGCATGGCGGATCGTCGGCTTGCCCCACGGTACCGCCCGAGTTCCATTCGACACGGTCACATTGGACACAGGCATAGGAATGTGGTAGCACTTGTCTGTGGCGTTATTGGTTTTGGAACCGGCTGCACCCAGTGCGAGCTGTGCGGTAGCCAGGAAGTAAAGGGCGGAAAACTTCATCGTGGGTTATCCTTTAGATTGGTGACTTGATCCTGTTTATATGAAGTAGGGATACGCTTAGCGCCCTGCTTCCCACGACTCAAATAATCGTATGGCACTATCGTTTTCCTGCCGCCCTTCAACACGTCAGGGTGCGACAAGTGCATGTTTCTCGTTAGGCTGCTCAGTGTCCAGCACGAGGTCATCTGTAACGTGTCTGCGAGGAAAATGACTGGAAGTCCTCCCGATGAGACGGCCTTCACGGTCGTCCCAGGAATGTATACACTAGGTTAACCATCACAACTTGAACAATGACATCA
Organism: Boletus insuetus; assembly: GCA_038093095.1. NCBI lineage: Eukaryota > Fungi > Basidiomycota > Agaricomycetes > Boletales > Boletaceae > Boletus > Boletus insuetus. The sequence goes on from JBBPRQ010000187.1 coordinate 25,326, forward strand.
GATCGAGTAACAGCATACGTACTTGAAGATCAAACAGTCCTCCGACTGGTTACATCGCGTTTCATCAAGTTCATGGCGCTAAGCGGATTAAATGGTGAGCCTCTGACTGCCTCGTTAGGCTCCGAGATTGCATGTTGTACGCTGGATATCGTCGGCGGAGCCTGAGGTGGGGCCCATCGCGAATTTCCTGGCAGGTGTCCGAGTCAAATTTAGGTGTAACGCTCCCTTTCCGTCGGACACACCGACTGGAGCGGCGGCACCAAGAAAGCGCGTAACGTTAAGCTCGGCATCTACAGCACCTTGATACCGTGCATAACCAAGGTCCACGATGGGAGCCGCGCCGACGCCAAGACACAGAGATAACGATTATCCGGCCAACGTCGAGCAAGCCCATGTTCCTTGTGTGACACGGAGATCGGGACCTTTTAATTACTTGATCAGTATTTCATGTTATACTGCAGTAATGTTGCTTATCGATAGATCGGCGTGTAGCACGGTTTCGGGTTCAACCTGAGAGTGGTGATTCCGCCGACTAACCTGCAACTAGGTTACCATGGGTCGGTTGGGACCAGACGCAATTGTCGCCGTCGTGTGCTGAGTTGGTTCCGGTAGAAATTGCAAGCAATTGCTGTAGTAGCTCCTTGTTTCACACCACTCTATCTGACCCGAATTCCGCCTGTCTCGGGTGCGATACACAATCGCGACATGGACCCTCGTTTCGGACATTTGGCGCCTTCAAGGACATGTCAGGGTGCGACGATGTCATCGTGTCCAGTATAAAGTCGTTTGTGTGTAAACGTGTCTGCGTGGATGTCCTGAGCACGTTTCAGCTGGTTACTCTATTCAGTATCCGGTTTGAAGATGTTTGCCTGTAAACGTGTCTGTAAGTTAACATGTGATGAGTCGATGATAGACCAGCCTGAAATAAAAGGGACTGGTAAGTGGGTTATGCGCATATCTTCAGACTATGCAGTGTGCGATCGCCCCTAGTACAGTACTCCCAAATGGTCGTTGATCCGGATGGACACGTCTCTTTGCGTTTTGAAAAGCCCTTGTGGACTGTATACTCTTGATCATGAGCCGGCTAGGGAACTGTTTCAAAAATGCACCATAAACAAGCGATCCGATGTGCGGCCAACATTCTTGACAAGAACCAATATGACGTGGAATGCTACAACTTCAGAAACCAAGAAAGCATGTAATACAAACACCGACCGTCATCAAACTTCAAACGCTATCTCTGCACTGAAAAGAGCAGGCGTCGACTTGGAAACCACAGCCCACTCTGGCAAAAACTGGATGACTTCCTCCAATGAAGGAATCTTACCCCCCGATCGCCCTCCCCCGACCGTCGCACGCTCATACTCGTCCCAACCACAGCTCACCCGTCCTTTCAGCCCATCGTCTGATTCTCCCTCCAATACGTCCTCGTCCTTCCACTCGACCGAGACCACAAATTGATTCCCGAAATCCCGGCTCCAAAGCTGGATCTCACTTAATCCCAGCGCAGGAATGTCGTAGCCTTTCTGAAGGCCCTGATCCCCGTCCCCAGCGACGGTGAACTTGGAAATGCGTCGGTTGGTGAACGACAGGGTACAGAACCGCGTGTTGAGACCCTGAACGGTGATCTGCGCATTGTTTGACCCGGTACGATTCAGGTGATGGGATACCCATGGCATATCGCCATCCCAGGCCGTACCCTTTCTTCCAGGCGAGGGCGCCATCTCCGGCTCAACTTCCCATGTGCACGTGTGTAGACCCACTTTGTCCAGTGCGTCGCGGCATGCCACAGAGTTGCCAAACGCAGACGGCAGTTCCGGTATGATATGACGGGCCAAGAAATATTCAGGTCCTGTGAGCGCGGTCGTTGCATGCTCGATCCCTGTTCCCGATGTAGACAGGTTCACGGATTGGACGAAGTAGATTTTGAGCGGTGATTGTTGTGAAAACGGGAATGCAACCCAAGTATATACAGTCGAAAGAACGAAGACGGCAAGTATGAGAAGCGTAAGCCATCGATGGGCGTTGATGCTAAACGGAGACATGGGTAAAACAAGCAGGAGAGCCAAGAGGGATACGGCGCTGTACGCTAAAACGTCGGAGAAAGCGACGATGTGAGCAGGCCAACCCTGCATGGTACGATGAAAGTAAACTTACTGGAGGCAGGACTATTCCCGTCTGTGAGAGTCTGATTCATCGCACCTAGAAGCATGATAGAAATATGGAACACCAGGATGACCGGAAGAGGGACCACAAGCAGCAATTGCAAAATCCACCATCCGATTGCACCCTGTCCCTCATCAGAAGATTGAATACGCAAGTGTTCTCGGGGGACGAGCGGTGTGGTCTCCGTAGGTTCGGGATCTTCCACGATCCTGTGTGACGACTGTTGTCCATCCTCGGTGCTGATAGCCTGGTATCGAGCAGGCCCAATGCAGGCCTCAGATCCATTCTCGGCTTCCTCAAAACCACACGCATTCGTCGTTGCTTCAGCCAAGGCTGCGGTACATCCAAGGAGGGCGCACAAATTCCAGGCGGTGAAAAAGTAGGTGCCGCCTATTTCAGCGCTGCGCAGCACTACCGTAGAGAAGACAAGTAGTACCCAAGTGAGGACGTAGAGTTGTAAAAGAATCGAAAGTTTCTGTTGCTCTGGTGCCAATACGGTGCGGCGAACGTTGCAAGGGAATGAAACGACCAGGACAGTCGAGAGGTACGCCAGCGACGAAGCGGAAGCGAACACCAGGAAAGGGTGAGAATGGAGGATCTAATGATTCATGTTAGAGATCCACTTCTGAGTAGAAAAGGTAGCTTACAAAAGGATTCAAATTGACATACCCCGCGATCAGAGCTACCTGGAGACCAATGCTGATCGCCAAAGCCACCCAAAACTTGGTCGAACTCCAAAATCCAGCACCACATGTCTTCAATGTTGCCAAAATTCGTTCGCCGTACGCCAGGTTTTCTTGGACGCCGCTCCCGTTGGGCTGTGCAGAATACCCGAATCTAATCCTCCTACTCAAGCGAACAATGTGCTTTGAATATGCGAGAAGCAAGAGGAGGATAGGTCCAGTTGAGAGCAGAACCACATTCGTGATGAACATTGCTTCCAACGAAAAAACCACCAAAGCAGCACCAAACACTGACCGGTGATTGAACCTCGGTACATAAACTAGACTATAGGAACTACTCACGTTCAAAGTAGACAGGCCTCTCCTGTCGAGGAAGGGGCTGTGCGTGGACTGCATCATCGTTTGCGAGTGCCAGACTGGCTCCATGAGTGGCTTCCATCATCGCCCAGAGCGCCTTTTTACCGCCTTCCATGCCAGGTATCGAGTCGTACCACGTATGATAACGACTTCTGCCCTTATAAAAGGCAAAATCGAGTCCATTCAAACCCGCTTCCTCATAGACCGAATAATCTGTCCCGGACCGTATGACACCGCGCGAAAATGAGTCTGCAAAGATTACGTTGGCGTGTGGATGCGGGACGTGATTGCTGGTCCAGGAGAAGAGGGGTGCAATATTCGTAGCTCTGAACATCACTGGCCGTCTGCACGAGACTATCAGCGGCGAGTCAAACGGCGTCATAAAAGCGACAAATCCTCACCCTCCTGCAGCAGCACCTTCGAGATTGAGAAAGACGTCGCTGATATCGGCCCACGGGTGCTCCAAGAATCTGTAAAGGGGATGAATCCCATTCATTGGATCGTAGCCAAAGAAAAGATGTACGTGTGCGCTCCGTTCAGGCCAGACTCTTCGTTGTTGTTGAAATTGAATACAACTGTCCTCTTTGGTCTGTGCTTCGCGAAATATTCCACCATTTGCAACAAAGTGACGATGCCCATCGAGTCGTCGGTCGTTCCTGGTGCAGTAGAAACGGAGTCATAGTGAGCTGATAGCAGATAGCCACCAGATTCTCGAGATGCGGGGTCAGTGCCTTGTATTTTGACGAGAATGTTGTTTCCTTCTTGGTAGATGGCACGCGGGTGTGTGGACAGGGTACCACTCGCCCATGATGCATTGGAGACAACGTCATAGTCAATCGCGATGTGGGGGTACCGCTCAGCTATATCTCCCAGGCGGTCGAGGATAAAGTCGCGGACGAGATCGTTGGCGTGCGAGTTAAAGGGATGCGGTCTGGCAGACACCTTGTGAAGCAAAGTCAGCACTGGACAGCATGGAATGATGATGAAGGTAGTTTACCTGGTGAAGATCCCACCAAGCTTGGTCGAAGTCGAGTCCTCGAACGTCTCTGGGGACTGGGGGTAGATTGTCCGTGACGAGTACAGCGCTAAAAATTGCGGCATATACGAAAACCAACAGGATGGTTGTAGGTATCGTATTGAAGGCGAAGATGGACCACAAGCGGTCGCGGATGCTCATGGTGGATGGAGTGCAAGTGCAACGCGGGCGACCGAGATGAGAACCGACCGCGTAATGGTGATTGCCGGCGCTTTGGTCAGACCCCCTGTGATTCAATCATGGCATCCATGCTCAATCATCGACATTATACGCTCAACCCCGCATCCGCGCGTACTTTATGGATGGTACTTATACGTGACGTTTCATACTGATTCTGCAATTGAACGACCGTGGATTCAATCCGTAGATCGGAGTCCAAGTTCCTTCCGCAGTCTCGCGTCCTGGCACCATATGATAGAGTCCCAGTGCGGCTCCGCACGTTAGCTTGAACCTCGGATCACATGAAACAAGGTTCGTACCAGCTTGTATCCCTTTTCGTTCCCACAGCCTTCATTTACCAACCACGACGAAATTCCGTCGGGACAATCTGAGCGGTAATCCAGTCTGCTATCTGCGGATTGATATTGGGCACTTATGTCGACATCATGGCATTGGTTCGCTTGACAGGTTATACCCGTCGTTCCGTGCTTTGCTGGAAGGAACCCATCTGCAAAGATGAGCGGGTATGTGGGGACGTGGCGCTTTTGTTCCTCGATCTGAGCATCCCAAATCAGCTCTGACGAGCACTCCGATCCAGGGGCCTCGCGTACCACTCTGAATCTCTTCTGGAGTCGGAGACGACTCTGCCAAATTGGCACCAAGAGAAAACAGCAAAATATTGCCTGGGAAGCCACCTGAACAATATATATATTCCTCCAGAGTCTTTCTTCCTTGTGCTCTTGACTTTCACCAATCATGTCATCTGACTGGATTACATTGTGCGTTGTGGCATTCGCTTGCGTCGTTGCTGTCGATGCTGTCCGTCGACACCACAAGAAGGATCGGTCGCTTCCCTCTTATCCGCTTCCCCCAGGCCCGACACCGCTCCCTATCATAGGGAACATACACAATGTAAATACCAGTGCACCGTGGCTAACCTACGCCGAGTGGTCAAAGGTATACGGTGCGTTCCTTCACGGACTCCTCTCGTCGCGTAGTCCCTGAAGTCGAGTTGTTCAAGGTGACCTCGTTTATTCTCGATTTTTCAACCAGGATGTCATCATCATCAACTCTGAAAAGATAGCTAAAGCGCTTTTAGAGGATCGTTCGAGCAACTATGCAGATAGACCTCACCTCATCACCAATACACTGTAAGCCATCGTCTGGTGCGGGAGACAATGAGTCTGATCGCACCTGTCAGGTTCGGTATAGACTTCAACACCGTCCTCATGCCCTATGGCGACAGGTGGCGCCTCCAGCGTCGATTTTTCCACCAGTCTTTCAAAGCTGAGTCGGCATCAAGATTCGTCCCGATGCAGCAGCGCAGGATTCATCTGCTCGCCCACCGATTACTAGAGTCCCCGGACCGAGTTTTCGAGCATATCCATGAGTGGGTCATGACGAATATAGTACTGATGCTTCCAGCTCCTGAAGCTACACCGATTTGATAGGTTCACGACATCGGTCATTATCAATGCAATCTACGACTACGATCCGGTATCCCCTGATGACCCTATGGTCGACATCATCGGGAGGGTGTGCAGACTGATAGCAGTAGTGAATACACCGGAAGCGGCAGGAATTCTGGGGGCATTCCCGATAAGTAAGTTCGGGCATTCGGATGTATCTCGAGGCCAAAGGTGACCATTGGTCAGTTTTGAGCATCCCCTCGTGGTTCCCGGGTATGAGCATCAAGAGGAATGCAGCCCTAGCCAGAACATGGGCTAGAGATTGGGTAGAAATCCCATTTGAACACGCATTACGAAAACAGGTTAGTAATTGTTCGTACAAAAACAGTTTCCTGTTGACGCATACCGGGCCAGAACGAGGGAAGTACCTCCCCCGCTATGGTGTTTGATGGCTTCCAGGAAGAAGACAAGATGGGCGGCGGTACTGCGAGGCTACAAGCTCTCAAAGATGCCGCAGCCACCGGTTTTTTAGGTATGTGTCATTATGATGCATCCCTCTCCGTAACTCACATACACGATCGCAGCGGCATCGGAGACGGTGAGTGTTGCCGCATCCGTCCTCACTTGACTGATCACCTTAATTTGGGTGTAGTCGGGCGCCGCCCTGATGACATTCGTCCTTGCAATGGTTCTCCACCCCGCCGTCCAGGACAAGGCATATGCCGAGATAGACGCGGTAGTCGGCAAGGAGAGGCTACCAACCTTTGATGATAGACTGTCACTACCCTATATCGACGCTATTATCCGTGAGACGTTGAGATGGAATCCCGCGGTGCCGCTCTGTGAGTTATGAGTTTTATGCTTCGCAAATGGACTAAGCGGTGTGCAGCCATTCCCCATGCAGTGATGAACGATGACGTTTATGACGGATATCATATCCCAAAAGGTATGTTGCACTTTCTTCACTCCGCGATTGAAATGACACGAACGTACAGGAGCGACGGTCATGACGAATCTCTGGTTTGCATAGCGGGTGCTTGCTCGTGAATTCTCGGACGTTAATCATCCTCCGTTGCCCAGGTCGATGGCGCACAACGAGTTTAAATACCCAAAGCCTTTCAAGTTCGTCCCGGAGCGATTCCTTCACTCCGATGGGACACTCACATCGGACAATGTTCAAAACATCGCGTTTGGGTTTGGCCGGCGAAGTTGTGTGGGACGTGCCTTTGCAGAGGTGTCAATGTGGTACGCGGTCGCAACGATACTCGCACTATGGAAGGTGTCTTTTCCAAAAGACGAACTTGGAAACGATGTGCCATGCGAGCCCAAGTGGGCGTCTGGAATCACGACGTATGTGTTGAGCTTTGATTTGGTTTTCGGTGACTGTGGACGAAGTTGATTGCCAGGTATCCGCTTCCGTTTCCCTGTCGCTTTGAGCCTAGGACACCGGGTATGGATGTGAAGAAGTTGGAAGAATTGACACATGCCACGAGCGTCGCAGTTTGACTTCGCCATTTGTCACTGCAAGGATGATCTCGTCCTAGGATCGTACGGTAACTAGACTTTGTCGTCCCCTAGCTCTAGATGGATAGTAAATATAGACAGTCCAGCTGTAGCGCCGATTGGTTCAAATAATCGATGGTTGTGAGGATGTCTCAGAGACCAGGTGACAGATCCATCGGCACGGCGAACACGGCATAATAATTTCAGCTTAGCCAAGTGGGAACTGCTGCACAATTAACACGTAGCCATTAGCCATGCCTCTCAACACTATCCATTACCATGTTCTCGCAAACAAGCTCGTCAGCACGCTGGAAAATACTGGCTACCATAGCCCGAGAACACGACCACCGCGTACGCTGCCTGGCCCGCTCTCCTTCACACTCACTACATACCATTCAAAGTACATGTGCTCGAGTCATCTGGAGAAAAGGCATGTCTGGGGGAGGCGTTGGACTCGTTCTCACTGTTTAGGTTCCCAGGTGCGCGTGCACTGTCTACGACGATGACCGAGTCAAAAACGCGGTGGCTGAGGCGGAGTTGACTTTAGTCTCCGCTTGAATCTGCGGAACGCAAGTTGTCCACGGGCTGATCCGACTGGGCGGGTTTGCAACTGGGCAGGATGATGTCTGAAGTGTCTTGACCGACGTAGGCGCGTTTTTCCTTTGTTTCCGTGCTCGCTGCATTTTTTTGCGATTTTTGTTTGCTTTTTTTGCGTTGTCGCTGGTTGAAAAGTGGGCTGGGGGGTCTGTTAGGTAATCGACGCGTCGTCGTTGAGTTTGCCCGCTCACTGCGACTCGCTTTGCCCCTGCCCGGGTCGGACAAGTCACCATCCCCGCATATACGCACAGTGAACGACTCGCATCCCCTCTTCATCATCCTACGCGTCCATCTCGCCGCCAACCCGCTCGCCATCTCGTATCCATTCAACGCGTGAACTCCCGCACCTTGTCGGTTCCACCATGTCCGGTCTCAAAAATTCGCCTTTTGGCAAGCGACTCCGCGCTGCACATCAAGACACTGACGACGACACTCCGCGCAGAAACAGGCAGCGCGTAAATCCAGCCTTTGCCCTTACTCCACCCGCGGTTGCCCACGTCTCGATCCCTTCCCTCAATTACTCACAACTCACCGCGAGTGACACACCCGGCCCAGAATCGCCAGAACACCCTTCTCGTGCACACAGAGAGTATGGCGATCGATTCGTACCCAGCAGGGACACAGGCGATATGCGAACGTCTTATCATCTCATGGACGACAGTGGTCCTTCCACCCCGTCAAAGCATCGCAACATACCCACCGAATCAGATGCTATAAAGGGTGAGTTTGTACCCTTGCCCATCGTGTACTTGACTTGGCACTCACACAACCAACTCCCCATCCCCATCGATCCAATCCCACATTTCGATCCTTCGTCCCCAGAACAAGCCAACGCCATATTCAACTCCATCCTCCACAGCGAAGTGACCCCTCCTTCACCGTGTCGTCCCGCATCACCAACACGACCCATCCAGCCACCTGCATCCATTGCACCCACCACTCCAACGCGCCGGCGTATATTCCACTACACTTCCCCATCTCCAACACCCACCACTGGACGTCGTCTCGACACACCAACAGATGAAGCATATTCCATGTCCCCTGTACGCGCCGAATCCCGGCAACTCCTCGAATCGCCACGTCGCCAGCTTCGCAGCGTCTGCAAGACACCCTACAGGGTCCTCGACGCCCCCGATCTTGCAGACGACTTTTATCTCAATCTCGTCGATTGGTCAAGTACCAACATTCTTGGCGTCGGTCTGGGTAGCTGTGTGTATCTTTGGACTGCCCATAACGCTGCTGTCTCCAAGTTGTGCGACTTGAGTGTATCCGGTGATACCATCAGTTCAGTAGCATGGGTACAAAAGGTTTGGGTCGTGTTCCCACTCTACTTGCGTACGTATACTGATCTTCTTGGATACACAGGGCACTACACTTGCAGTGGGTACGCTGTCTGGCCATCTACACATCTATGACGCTCCGACTCTCTCCATCATTCGCACCTACGCCCCTGCGCATACTCAACGCATTGGTGCTTTATCTTGGAACGGGCACATCCTAAGTAGTGGAAGCAGAGACCGCATGGTCCATCACCGCGACGTTCGCGAAGCCGCCGGAGGGAGACCGTTTAGGAAGTGTGCAGGGCATCGGCAAGAAGTCTGCGGGTTGCGGTGGAGTGGAGAGATGGGGATGGGCTTTGGAAATCCGCGCGGGACTGGTATCGGGACAGCCGTTGGAACGTCAGGTATTGAAGGAGGGATTGGAGCGCCGAGTACGGGAGGCGCGCCTGCTCAAGGTCCCGGAGGCTCTGGAATGGGTTCGGCGCTCGCTAGCGGAGGTAACGACAACAAGGTGTGTATATGGGATCTCCGCGGATCTCGTCGTGCCTCCTCCATCGCCTCTTCTGTCCATTCTTCTGGGTCTGGACCCGGAGGCAGCATCGGTACTTCACGTCGCTCAAGGTCAAATAGTGGTGGCGATAGTGATGGCGATGTTCCCTTGTGGAAGTTCCACGAACACACTGCAGCTGTTAAAGCACTCGCTTGGGATCCTCATGTATCTGGGGTACTTGCAACGGGTGGTGGAACGCAGGACAAACACATTCGGTTTTGGAATACGTTCACTGGCACCATGTTGAACGAGCTGGACACTGGGAGCCAGGTATGTCGAATGAGTCACTCGCACGCATCGTGATTGACGCTTTGGGGCAGGTCTGCAATCTTATTTGGTCGCAAACGTCTCATGAGCTTGTCAGTACGCACGGCTTCTCCAGCACGACAGCTCAAAATCAAATATGCATATGGCGATATCCATCGCTTTCGCAAGTTGCCTCGCTAACTGGACACACGCATCGGGTGCTTTATCTTGCCATGAGTCCTGATGGGGAGACAATTGTGACTGGCGCTGGGGATGAGACGCTCAGGTTTTGGAATGCCTTTCCGCGGCGGGAAGGTGGAGGAGAAAAGGGAGGCGGAGTCCTGGATTGGGGAAAGCTGATACGATGATCTAACTCCTTGGAACCGCAGCTTTCCAAATCATCGTTCAGTGTGATGATTCTCAGCGCGTGTATGCGCGTCACGTCCCTCTGAAATCACCCTCACCACCGCATTTCGCCACTGTATCTGCTCGCTAACGGACTAGCACACTATTTCACAAGCACATGCTCGCATCTATCCACTTGGCCTCGTTACCCATACAAACATTGTTCCAACATAGATCTGTCGTCACTATCCATCCGCATTCCAACCCTGTTGCAATCTCCTCTACCCCCACCCCACTGGTTCTCCACACGTACATAACTATTTCCATCCTTATTGACCTATTACTGTGTATCGATTCAGCCAACCTCACGATCACCGACCGTCGTTTCTCTTTCTCGCAGTGCTCCGTTCGTTTCTACACCACCGAATTCTCGTTTTGCCTGCTCTCTCTCCCTCTCTCGTTTGCTGTTTTTCGACTCCTCGTCACACCAATGCATCGTGTTTGTGCGCGATTCAAAGTTCGTTTTGTGAAGCTTTTTGGTACATGGTCTTTTTTGACGCTCGTTTCCTGCATAATATATACTTTCTCTCTCCCTCTCTCTAGGGCTTGCATGATTAAAGTTAGCTGGTCTAGCGTTCGACTTGTCGTCGTCGGTCGTGGGTGTGTATGCGTAGGAAACCTCAGTTGCAAATTACCTTGCTTGCGAGGGCATACTAGACGCAGGTGATCTGGATTCTGAGGTTGCGTGCACTACCTTGTCAGATAACAAATTAATAAAGAGACGGTAGTCGCGACACGTTGCTGTAGTGCTGAGATGTGAGATTTTTTATCTAGCCCGTCAAAAGGACCTTATACTAGGTCTCTGCCCACTTTTCGGCGAGGTACCGCACTTTCGAGCGACTGGACAATCGAGACAACACCCCTCTAGTTTCGTGCTTCCTTCGATGTTGCTCTACTGGCGTGTTCGACAGTCGTTCCAGAGTTGGCGCGATCCAGTTTTTACGACATATAGGTCCAGATGGATTTAAAAGAGGGCGTAAACGAAACCGGGTTTTTGTCACACTGGAGTTACGCGTCATGATGCAATCCCCAATGGAGCGGACCAGTCGAACTCCCTTTGGCTGACGAAGCGACTTCCAAAACACGACAAATGCATGGGCAGGAATGTAAGAGCCGCGTTCCCCCTAAAATAACCGTTTTATTTTTGTTCCTTGGTTACAAGTACTTACGTCTGAGGACAGTGTACACCTCCTTTGCAGGGATTACACCCAAAACCACGTTGCAACCCTAGTCGCAGTCGGTATTCATCATGAGCCAGGCGATTGTTCCGTACCTGGACTGATTAAAAAGTTCCTTCGTCACCTTCAACCCATTCGGGATACTCGGGATCTCGTCTCAATTCCTTGAAATTTTATTAAACGCAATCAGACCTTGAGGGGAAAGAGGGAAATGGAGCTTACGATACGTAAACACTCATTGTATCGGATCCGGTAGATCTACTGGACAATGTACCGGTAATGGGATGAGGACCACGAGGATCACCAATATGCACCAAACAAAAAGAGGGCGCCCTTGACGTGTGGGTACTTTTGAGGGACGCATGATGCGAGGCAACCATGTGGAGATCTAGAAATGAATGACCTGAACACGGCAGATGCTTAAACAGGGGACGACATGCGTACATTAAAGCGAAATGACGAGGGAATCGCGGATGCGAGTATCACCACTTTAGAGGCGAAATTATGGGATGAAATCACGGGAAGAAAGTGTGTACAATGGCCCATCAGTCTGACATACAGTTCTCCGATACGTAATTAGTCTGCAGATAATCTCCAAATTAGCTGCTCACCGGGCTTAGCACACGACCCTGTTCGATTCATGCCGGAACAGTGCGGTGAGAGTCTACTGCGTACCAGGCTTTATGTCAGTGGGGACGAAAGGGTACTTCCCAGTTCAACCGATCATGTTCCGGCCCCCTAAAACGCGGTTGAAAAAATGGCGGACGTATTAGAACTTACTTGACCCGATGGTGACTCCGACCCAGGACTTAGCCGCGCTTGCTGAACCGGGCTGGAAGTCCTGTCAGTGATGACTGTACAGACCCTGTGCTTTCCACGAGGCCACTGGTCTCCGGCTGATTAGTTACCCATGCCTATGTCTCTTTGTAAGGAGCTACCTTCGCCCCCGAACATCAACGAGACCAGGTTCAAACGAGTGCTATTCGCAAACATAACGCGTAACGGGCGATTAGCAGTTCGAATCCAATGAGTGTTGTCGACAGGGAAGACGCTCGAAGGTGTCGTATGACTACGGAATGCAGTATATGAGGAGTCCAGTGGGCATCACCACTTGCTCGGAGCAGCGTGCAGGCAGGCTCTTGAGATTGCCGCTTCATTCCCAGACCCGTCTTCGTGGATAGTCAAAGTGAAAATTGGCGCGAAACGCTGGAAAAGGGTCAGCTACCTTGCCCGCAAACAAGTTGTTGGCATTTTTGCGTTCATCGGAGTCATACATTGAGCGAGCAGGTTACGACAATGAAAATATCCTAGTCGTCACAAGACAAGGCATGACGTAGACCAATGGTATTGCACGTGATTCAGAGTCTCTTGAACGACCATGTCGATTGCACATGGCATCAGACAGTTAGGCGTCCTCGGCGCTGGCCAGATGGGCACTGGCATCGCCTTCGTCTCCGCCGTTCGCGCCAAAGTCCCCGTGCTCCTCCATGACGCTTCCCCCACCCAACTCTCCCACTCCCTGTCCTTCTTCTCCTCCCTCCTTGCCAAGGACGTCACTAAGGGACGCCTCACACCCACTGAGGCCGCCGAAGCCAAGGACCGCGTCCGAATCGTCGATACGCTCACGGGGCTGCGCGACGTGGACATGGTCGTCGAGGCAGTCTCGGAACAAGTCGAGCTCAAGAAACGGGTGTTCCGGGGCTTGAGGGAGACGCTGAACGAGGGCGCGATTTTGGCGACGAATACGTCGTCGATTAGCATTACCAAGATTGCAGGAGCGGTGGTGCCGAAAGGGGTGAGTGCGGCATCGGAGGAGGGAAGGAGGATCGCAGGTCGGGTCGTTGGTGAGTCTTGGTTTTGATTTGGTTGAGGTGCGGTGTTGAGGTGCGGACTTTTGTAGGGTTGCATTTCTTTAATCCAGTGCCGGTGATGGTGCGTTAACGTCATCGTGCTCGTAGGGCACGGTGTGAGCCTTGTTTGCAGAAACTTGTCGAACTCATATCTGCGGTGCAAACGTCCAAAGATACGCTTGACCGGTCGCGTGCGTTTGCGGAGGCGTGTGGTAAAGGCGAGTACGGTCGTCCTTGGACGCGTATATTGACTGAGCACTGAGTTGTTAGAGGTTACGACGTCCCAAGACGTCCCTGGTTTCGTGTCGAATGCACTCTTGATGCCTTTTATAAACGAGGCGATCATTTGTTTAGAAAAGGTTGTTGGAATATCTATTTCGTTGAATCGAAACTCATGCACTCTTTGCGTCATAGGGTGTTGCGACCCGAGATGATATTGACAAAACGTTCAGACTAGGCATGGCTCATCCAATGGGCCCGCTCCAGCTTGGTGAGTATTCGTCGGTACCCTGCATCTACAACTGGATTCCTGAAATGTTTTTAGCTGACTTGTGAGTCTCGGCGATGGTAAGAAGCGTGCTCTCAAAGTTGCTAATCCCACTTTGCAGCATCGGTCTCGACACGTGTCTGTCGATACAGCAGACACTCTACACGGGCACATCCGACTCCAAATACCGGCCTTCAGTGCTGCTCGAACGCATGGTCGACGCACAGTGGTTGGGAAGAAAGAGTGGAAGGGGGTTCTATGAGTACGATGACGATTGACATTGCATGCTCATGGGAAATGTGATATTCCGGGCCAATTGTTTTTCTCTGCAGCTTTGCGTTTGAGATTTGTCGAGGGGAACGGAAGTTCAGCTGCTAATCCCGATCCTGATGCACTAAGCGCATTGGTGGAGTCTTCCATGTCCCATCCCTCCTCAAAGAAAATGCGCGCTTTCACATCGGCAGCACTAATTTTGTGAACAGTGGCACCATCGTGGCTAAAAAGTGCTGCCGGTGTAGAAGCTAATTCACAAATATTGTTCGTCTTTCTCGCCACCGGGACAGCTGCTACTAGCTCCGTGGCTCCGTGTAGGATGGTGTGGCGTTGCATGAATTCCTCACAAGTTTGGTTGCTATCTACCTTACAGACAGTGCGTCGACCACACTCGCTATCTCTATGGACGGAGGGCGGGGTGGTTGAAAGGAAACTCCTGCAATGTAGAGATTCGTTCCCACGATGATGCATCGGAGTCGAGGTTATTTAAGAGGCAATGCATCATTCCCACCTTTGTGCCGCTGATGCTGACGGACGTCGTCGGCGATGAAAGGTACGTACTGGTGAGATAGAGTTGCATATATGCTGACCATTGAGCAAGACCATTCCCTGACCATCAAAATCAATACCGATTCAGATACACGGTTATGGGCAGCGGCATTCTCGGCGAATGGCGAGTATCTCGTGAGCAGCGACGACAAGAAGGTTCGAGTATGGCGAGCGGAAGACGGGAGACAAATAACAAGACTGAAAAGCGCCGGCTGCCTCCTCTCTCGTTGTGTCGAAAGATGGTAAATGGATTGCAGCGGGGACATACTGGGGCTACACCATCATCTGGGATGGAGGGCCGTTCAGGATTCCATTTGTAACTCGCCACGCGTGCTCATCAACACCACCACTGGCCGGCTTGTCGATAAATCTGAACAAGCTGCTGCATTCGAGTCACTCCCACTTTTCAACAAGCTACCGGTCGTATATGGCGAGGGGGACCAAGCGCTCGGGCGACTGTTGGCACAGCTACTCGTGAGCTCTGGAGACACGACCATTCTTGCATGGAGAGGTAAATCCGGAAGCTTCAACAGCTGTCTCCCTGCGAATGTCACCGTGTTCAACAAGCTGCCAACAACGCACATTCCACCGGCCACCCAAGGCGCTGTCATTGCCGCCTCCTCACTCAGTCACACCTCGGTCATGAAGTTGTATGATCGGCTACACAAGCTCCCTGTACCGTCGTTTTCAGGACAGCGGATGAAGCTTCCGTGCCTCTCTTTCTCCCTTGGACCTGTATCGGCGACTCGTGGCATGTCAGGACGTGTATTTCGTGCAAAGACGGTTGCCCTTGGTACCGTAGAGATAAGGGCTGCCGAAGATCTGTCCCGGTTAGACAGTTTAATTCTTGTTCACCCATGGATCGACTTTCTTCTCGACCGACAACCTGTAGAAAGTATCATCGAGACAACATCGGAGGAGAAGCCAGACGATCAGTCTTCCTCGACAGGCAGTGTACCTTCATTCCATACTCCTTCCAATTTCACCTCGGCTACCTCGCAATCACGCACAGCTTGGCTTGCGTCCCGCTTTGGCCTACCGTTTAGTTCTCGTCCTGGAGATGCGGCATCGCTCGTGTCGCCGTCGCCCATATCGCTGGCGGATAGGCGGACGCAAGCCCTCCAGGTCGTCGCTCGCCTGAGACAACCGTTTGGTGCCCTCTTGTTCACGCCAACGCGTCACAGTGTGGCAGAATACAGGAGAGTGGCTTCGGAGAGTTTGATTACTGTCCGGGTGCAGGACAACACGCCGTTGAACGTGTTGGTCGCCAGCGCACAGACTCTGGACGTGCTTTGAGGACATCTGATGATGCGATACCCATGTGTCACGTTCGTTTCCCCGTGCTTGCGCAATACGCCGTGACGCGGTCCCATGTTATCGCCGTAGATCTTACAATCCCGCTTTTTGTCCATTCCTTGTCAGATTGGTTTCGGGCAGGTTCAGAATCTGGACGAGGGTGTGTTTGTATTTGGAACCAGAGCTCCGAGAGGACGGAGCCTGTCTAATGTATGTCTTCTATTCGTGAGCATCGTGACCAGCGTCTGACAGCTCGTGTACATTGAACTGTGCTAAACAGGGTGCTATCCGGGCCGACTCAGTCGTATAAGAGCACGGCCAAGCTGAGTTCACCTGTTATCAAGCAAGCAGCCATGACATTCCGTATCATAGACCTCTCGCATACGCTCAACGCGACAGGGATGTCTATCTGGCCTGGCCACCCAACCTTTTCCTCGTACAAAATATCAGACAAGAGGAATGTGACCGCACTCTCGTTTGGGTCACACACGGGCACACATCTCGATGCCCCATCGCACTTCATCGCCGACGGACTGGGGATCGACGAGTTGGACCTGCAGCGGCTGTTTGGACGTGCGGTCGCAGTAGACGTGCGAGGCAAGGACGCACGAGAGAGGATCGGGTGGGAGGACATGAAGGGATACGAGGAGAAGCTTGGGGAAGGTGTGATCGTGCTCATCTGCACGGGGTGGTCCCGCTACTGGGGCACGGACAAGTACAAGGACCACCCATTTCTCGATCCGGACGCGGCAAGGGAATTGGTGAAAAGGGGGGTGAGGGTCATCGGCGTGGATACGCTCGGGCCGGACGAGATGGGGATCGGGGAGGAGGTGGAGGCGGGGTGGGTGAGTACGCACGAGGTGATTCTCGGCGCGGGCGGGATGATCGCCGAAAATTTGAGGGGGGTCGAGGAGGTCATCGGGATGGAACGGCCGATTGTCAGTCTGTTGCCAATCAAGATTGGGGGGTGCGACGGCGCACCGATCCGGGCCATCGCATTCGAGGCGTGAGAATGTATTACGTAGGTACACATGTATGGTGGAGCAGTTCTCATTGAATCTCAAGTTCTTGTCGACGACGGCGATGCGGTCGCTGTCGCTCCTCATCGCGCTGCTCGTGTCCACGTCGACACTCGCATTCAAGCGCGACTCATTCAAAACCTGCGACCAGTCTGGCTTTTGTCGCCGCGGTCGCGCACTCTCTGCGCGTGCAGAAGCTGCCGCTGAGTCCTGGCAGTCCCCATACTACATCGACCCGTCCTCGATCCTTCGCGACCCCACCGATGCATTTTTCACCGCAACCGTCAAGTCTACCATATATCCTCATATCCAGTTTGCCCTTCAAGTCAGAGCGCATGAAGATGGTGTCATACGTGTCCAAATGGACGAAGTCGCACGCTTGCGCAGGCACTACGACGAAGCTGCTTCTTGGGCCCTCGTGCGCGACCCGCCTTTGAGCAAATCGACTCGCACCAGATGGCTCGTTGGAGAAAAAGAGACGCGCACGCGATACGGCTCGCAGGGAACGACCTTTGAGGTCGTTGTGCAGTACAACCCTCTCAAGGTGACCACGTACTTGAATGGCGAGGAGCAAGTCGTCCTCAACGGTCGTGGGTTACTCCACATGGAACACTTCAGAACGAAGGACACCCAGCCTGCACAGATTGAAGGCGCAGAGGCCCAACAGGTCCCGTTACAGGTTAATAATGCTGCCTGGTTTGAGGGCGAGGAACAAGACGCTTGGTGGGAGGAGACTTGGTTAACTTGGACGGACTCAAAGCCCAAGGGTAATGCAGTTGGTCATGCACACTGAATGTGCTCATCTCTCGATTTCACAGGTCCTGAATCCCTCTCTCTCGACATCACTTTCCCTAATCACCCTCATGTCTATGGTATCCCTGAACACGCTACAAACATGTCCCTCCCTTCCACGACTGGTCCCGACGCAGCCTACACAGACCCTTATAGACTCTACAACGCTGATGTGTTCGAGTATCTCGCAGATTCCTCCGTGGCCCTCTATGGTGCTATTCCCCTGATGCATGCTCATGGTAAAAAGGGTACTGTCGCAGTGTTCAATGCCATTGGAAGCGACACGTGGATCGATGTCGGAAAGAAGAACAGTGGCGCAGAGACACACTGGATCTCTGAGTCGGGCATTCTCGACGTCTTCATTCTCCCAGGTCCTGACCCTGCCTCGGTCTTCTCCCAATACGCCCGTCTTACAGGCACTCCCATGCTCCCCCCGATGTACTCCCTCGCGTATCACCAGTGTCGCTGGAATTATGTCAGCAGTGAAGACGTTAGAACGGTACAGAGGGGGTTCGACGAGGAGGATATGCCGGTCGACGTCATTTGGCTTGATATCGAGTATTCCGAAGGACACAAATACTTCATGTGGGACGAAAAAATGTTCCCTGACCCAGTAGAGATGATTGCGGACATAGAAGCCAAGGAACGCAAGGTGTGTCTTTCTGTTTCGAGCTGCACATTGATGTGTTCCAGTAACAATGATGTACATAGATGGTCATCATTGTCGATCCCCATCTCAAACGCGAATCCGACTACCCGGTGTACAAAATGGCATCTGATCTTGCCGTCCTTGTCAAGCCCAAGTCGGGAGAGGGTGAATATGAGGGGTACGTCGCTATCTCCAGGTTCCTCTCTTCGCTACATCAACCCCATGCTTAACAGATGGTGTTGGCCTGGATCCTCCTCGTGGATCGACTTTTTCAACCCCGAGAGCTGGGAGTTGTGGGTCAAGTTGTTCAAGACCAAGAGCGTCGATGGTTCTTGGGCATGGACACAGAGCTCGGAGAACGTGGGTATTTGGAACGACATGAACGAGGTCCGTCATCATCCCATTTGCAGTCAAGGAAACCATCCAACCGATTTTCTATATAGCCATCGGTCTTCAACGGCCCCGAGATTTCGATGCCGAGGGATAACACACATTATGGTGGATGGGAGCACCGAGATGTGCATAACATCAATGGCATGCTTTTTGTGTGTTCACCCCTGATTCGCCGGATTTTGCTCACTGTCTTCGTCATTTAAGGCCAACCAAACTTACAACGCCCTCTATCACCGTTCTGACCCTCCTAAACGTCCCTTCGTGCTCACCCGTGCCTACTACGCTGGTACTCAACGCTTTGCGGCGATGTGGACTGGTGACAACCTGGGTACATGGGAACACATGGCAGTGGGCGTGAAGATGGTTCTTTCGAATGGACTCGCCGGAATGGTGTTTTCAGGATGTGAGTTGTCCCATCCTTTTTTTTTTTCAGTAGATGGATTTTCTAACCCCATCTTTAGCTGATGTCGGCGGTTTCTTCGGTAATCCCGATCCCGAGATGCTTGTTAGGTGGTATGGCGTTGGCGTGTTCTCACCCTTTTTCCGAGCCCATGCACACATCGACACAAAGCGCCGTGAACCATATGTATTGGACGAGCCCTACAAGGGCATGGTTAAAGATATGTTGAGGTTGAGGTATGCGATGTTGCCGATTTGGTACACTGCATTCAAGGAGAGTAGTTTGACTGGGATACCCATCCTGCGGTAGGTGTCCTCCCATCACTTGAGGAGTGACTTTGGTACTGAGGCGTCGTCGTGATGGTCAGTCCTCAATACGTGATGTTCCCCAATGACGAACAAGGCTTTGGTATCGATGACCAGTTCTACCTCGGTTCTTCCGGTCTCTTGTGCAAACCTGTGACCACGCGTGGGGCAATATCTGCCACTCTTTACCTCTCCGATGCACAAGTCTACTATGACTATTTCTCCCATACTGCCTATCGTCCGTCCACCTCTAAAACCACAGGCCGAACGGTCACTGTCCCGGCGGCGCTTCACGAAATTCCTCTGCTCATTCGTGGTGGGTCCATCCTCGCCACCCGCGAACGTCCCCGCCGTTCATCCCCTCTAATGAAACACGACCCCTTCACGTTGCGCGTCGCACTGGATGTCGACGGCGGCGCCAAGGGCGAACTCTACCTCGACGACGGAGAAGGGTTTGGGTACCAACGGGGCGAGCTCGTCTGGCGCGCCTTCCAAGCCTCGACGACGCACCTTGACAGCAGCGAGAAGGCACGCGAAATTGTCGTTCGAAGCGACGATCACGCGGCGGCGGCGCCTGGTATGGCGTCGTCGTATGTGCCTGGGAACGTGTTTGCGAGGGCATTGGAGGAGGCGGATGTGAGGGTCGAACGAGTCGTGGTGATCGGTGTGGATGCACGCCCGGTGTCGGTGTCGGTGGCAGAAGGCGAGGGCAAAGCAGGCGTGCAGGGATTGGAGTGGACGTATGAGGCGGGTGATGGTGAGAAGGCGGGCGTACTGACTATCAAGGACCCAGCAGCGGGGATCACCAAGGATTGGGCGGTGGTGATTAGGTTTTGAGTTCTGAGACAAGACCCGAGGGTGGAGTCGATGACTGCCGGACAAAAGCGCTCGCGCACCGACGCAGACGGAATTTCAAGACAATGATTATCTCGCCTTGTTGATAGCAATTTTTAGAGAAATTTATCATCGATTCAGGGAGTGTTGATAGAGACGGCCTCATCCAGCGTGCTAAAGCAGTCCTGGTTAATCTCTCCTAATACATCTAGGACATAAAATGTTGCCCTTCCATAGGCGGAGCAATAACCCAAGGTTGCGCTGGCTGGAATGCCAGGCCGAAGTTTCAGCGATCCTCCAACCACATGCGACATGCCTCTTTCCAACCCTCGATGGAGGAGCGCTGTATGGCGCTCGAATCGTGCCAGCGATGGCTGCACTAATAACCGTCTGAACAAGCAGAGACAGACGAAAGATTGAACCCACATACATCACTTATTCTTCTTGCTCGATTTACCAGTCTTTTGCATCTTTCCGCCTTTGCCAACGACCGTGACGCCCTTTCCAGACTTGACAAGACTCTTGAGCGCAGCCTCTTTTTCCTCCTTGACGTTGCCCTTTCGCTTCTTGTTGGCGTACCTGTCCAGGGTCTTGTTCAGCGCGTCCCGCACCTTCTTTCTTGCTTTTCGCTCCTTGACACGTCGTGCGCGTTTTTCGGTTGGGGTGAGCTCGCTACGGGCGCGGGCATCGGCGGAGGACGTGGGGGCTAGGACTTCCTCGGGCGCGAGTATGCTGGCGAACGATCGGCTGGAAGGGAGCGCTGATTCGATGGATGCAGCTGGAATATCAGATACTGTCGTGATGCTTGCTTTTGGCTGTCCCCTCCACCATGAGTACATCCCAATGACCAACACGAAGACAAAGGGGGGAAAGGGAATATCAGACACCAACATACCGGTTTCGGCACATAGTGCGCATTACACAGCGCATCCAGCTTGGCACAAATCCCCTCCCACACGCGCGTAACCTCGTCGTGTTCCCGCTGTAACCGTCCATCCCTATCGTCGACCGAAGTCCCCGACTGCGCAGCGACATACGCGCCTTCGTATATCTGCGCCAAGGACTGCGCCGACTTGGTATCCTGCAGCTCGACCACGCGCGAGGGTAAAAATGGGACCGTATCCCCCACGGGACGGCGACGTTCCACGTCGTCAAACCGGCCCTCTTTGATGCGTGCCTTGATGCGTTCTTCGAGTGCGGCAACGACGGCTTCAGTGACGATGGGAACGGCGCGGGTGGTACGGTCGAATTCGAGGTCGTGGTTGAGGAGGGAGTCGTGTGGGCGAGACCGGGCAGAGGCTTCCCCGAGGAGGGTCCATTCTTTGGGGGCGACGTTTCCGGTTTCGAGGGCTTGGATTTCGGATTGGAGTGCGGCGAGGCGTTGTTCGTGCGTGGACATGCTCAGAGTTGTTTTTCTTTCTGAGTGATGGTGTTGGCAATGAGTGGTAGTGATCGCCTGAGATAAGAGTGACCTTGGACGCCAAACTTTGCACGATGTGACCAACTCGATCAATGACACTAGAGCAGGTAAGTTTCTCGGGATCGTTGATCACTTATAGGACTTGAAGCAAAAATAGTCTCGACCTCGTGTGGAAAACACAGCCAGCGAACTGAAACCGCATGATCTGTTCGACTCTCATACCCTCAACACCTCTCTCCTCCCAGTAATCGCATACCCACTAGCGTCATCTGTAACACCATGGATACAGCTAACCCAGCTGAAAATATCGCGTACGTGTACATAGTTCACATGCATGGGATGTGCTGAGCGTGGTTCCAGGGCGAAAATCGTCGCTATCAAAGGTGGGTTCACAACGCTGGATTTTCTATCAAATGTCAGTCAGCTTGCCTTCAGACATCGAACTTCATACTTTAGCGCAGCGAAAGCTCCCGCTTGCGAGGCAGTTCTACGTCGAGTTTTCTGTGAATGATACCTTGCGATCGACGGATAGCGTAAAGGAATCAAAGAATCGCACTTCTTGGGACAAAAAGTTTTACTTGTGGGTATCTGTACTTCATTCGATGCCAGAGAACTGAATATTCTCAGTGACGGAGACGATCGTTCCGTCATCCTCGTAAAGGTTTACCAGAAACACCGCATCGGAAAGGACAAACTGGTTGGAAGTCTCACTGATACGATCGGCGGTGCATTGCGGAAATTGAAGGATGGAGGTACGAAGGTGTTCTGTATGTCATGTTCTACTGACGCAAGCTCTGCGATCAAAGTGCTCGAAGGCTCTCTTGGCAAGGATACCTCCGATGACGCCGATGCGGGGATCACTCTCAAGTTCACACTGAGTGCCGAGTCACGCGGAAACTCTAACGCAAAAGAACGTCAAGTCATCGACGCCGTCGCTGGGGCGTCCGAAGCAATCAACCCACTCAATCCCACACCCGCAGTGGCTGGGCTATTGAGCTCAGCGGTCGATGCTGGCACAAGCGTCGCGACAGGGATGCAGACCTTCGAGACTACATGGGGCGTTCTGTTGCAGAGGATGGAGCTCTTTAACAAGATTGTGACCGGTGTCGCACAGGTATTTTGTGTCTAGTATCTCGACTTCCTCGGGGTCTCAATGCCGCACAGATCCACCCGTATACGTCGCTGGCTTGGTCTGTTATCTCAGCTGCAAACCAGGTTTGTTGCTTAATGTCCTTGTTGTCGCTGATCATTGACGGTGTTTCACACAGGTGCTCGTGAACCAGAAAAATCGCGACGACAAGATTATTCGCTTAGCAGGCATGATGAGCGACGTCTTTACGTTCGTCGAAGATGCCGAGCCTTTGAAGGCAATAAAGGCGCACATGAAGACGATCACGTTATTGATACAGCAGGTGACGGAGTGCGGGTACTTCGTCACCGAATACGCCAAACAGAAGAACTTCTGTCAGTTACCACTGACTCTAGCACATGACTACTACTGACCTTCCGTCTAGGGGTTCGGACAGCGAGATACACGATATCTGATATCGATACCAGGATCACCGATTACGAGAACAAGTTTCGAGAGCTCAAAAATGCATTCTTGGAGGGAGTTGCAGTGCAGACAGGGATCGCCGTTGTTCGTATGATGAATATCGTGGAACCCATCGGTAGGTCCGATGTCTTTACATTGTGGTCAGATATTCATGGTCCTGGAATACAGCGGAATCCATCGACCTGAATGACATGCCGTATGCCCCCGGCGCTAGGTATGCGCAGGAGAAGGGATGTCTGCCAGGGACGCGCGAGTCCTTCCTCCGCGAGATCTGTGGCATACTCAATAATCTTGACCAAGACGCCCCACAAGTGTGCCTTCTCACTGGCGTCGCAGGGTCGGGCAAGTCGACGGTGGCTCACACGATTGCTCAACTGTACGACGGGCAAAAACGGCTGGGTTCGTCGTACTGCTTTGCCAGTACTGACGTTGCAAGGCGGAACCCGCAGAATCTTTTCAGCACCATTGCCCGTGACCTTGCTGATCATGATCCCCAATTCCGAACCGCCCTTTGGGGGGTCGTAAAAGGGGATCGAGCGCTTCGCATGTCACAGTCGCCGTTTGAGCAAGTCGAGAAGCTCATCATTGAACCTAGCCAGAACCTTGACGTTATCGGCCCGCTGGTCATCATCATTGACGCCCTTGACGAAAGTGGCGATCAAGCCAGTCGTCGACAGCTTCTACGTGCATCTCCAAGCAGATCGCCGAAAATGCATTTCCTTCAAATCTCCGTTTCTTCATCACCGCTCGTCCCGAAAGCGACATCCTCGCCGCGCTTCCGTCTGGCCCCCAGATCATCCATAAACAAATGGGTAACATCCCCCAGAATGTTGTCGACGGAGATATCGAGAAGTTCATCTATCGCTCGCTTCATCAATATACCGAACTTGAATCTTTTTGGCCAGACCAAGAGTGGTGTCGACTGCTTGTCCATCATTCGCAGCATCTCTTCCAATGGGCGTCTACTGCATGTAACTTCATCGAAGGGGATGGTACTGTTGGCCTCGACCCAACCGAGCGGCTCGACAGCCTCCTCGACACTGACGGTGGCCACTCGTTGGATAGCTTGTACCGAACCATATTGAGTCAGTTGTTCACCTTGGACAATACTCGAGAACGCTTTCGAACGGTGATGGCTATCGTGCTTGTGCTCAACGAACCATTGTCTCTCACTTCCCTTTCTGCTCTACTTGGCAAAGACTTGAACATTCGAGCAATCATCAAACCCATGGGATCATTGCTAGACGGAGTGCTTGATGAAGAAAAGCCCATCCGCCCCCTCCATACCTCGTTCCGAGATTTCTTACTGGATGCAGCTCGCAGCTCAGTCTTCCACGTCGACATCCAACCTCAGCACTCTCTCTGCCTTGGACGAGCATTGCTGTCATGCATGCAAAATTTCCTCCGATTCAATATCT
>JBBPRQ010000188.1:0-50091 GCA_038093095.1 Boletus insuetus
GTTTTCAAGGAAAATAGACGAGACAGTTTCTCAGGTGAGTATGCCCCTCGATATCCATTGTAGGTTCAACTAACGGTCTTTCTGGTAGATCGAGCTGGAGTTGAGCTTTTAGTGGAATGGAATCACTGGGAGAGTCGCAAGAGGACATTCTCATTTGTTACTAGAGCATCGCGAGAGGATCTTCTCTTCAACTGAATGGGTTGTGTCTCTGTACTGTGCATGTTATGCCTATACATATCAATCAGAGGTTGTTCGAACTTTAGAGGTTGGCCAGGAATCGTGGTTCCACACAACTTTTGGTGTCGAATCTTTCTAGTAGGCAAGAGAAATGTGGCCTAGCAGGGTCGGAGGCAAGATACTATAGTAATCATCCTAGTCTGAGATGCCGCTAGGCCCCCCAGTATAAATGACGGCTGCCTCCGGGGAAGCTTTCTCCTTCAGTCTGACTCCTCACGCGTCATTCTGGTGAGCTTTCTTTCACACTTCAATCGCTAGTGACGACATCTTTCCCGCCAGGTATCTGCGACAATGTCCGAAACCCATGCTGTCTGATGAACGCAAGATGATGACTGCCTTTGCGTGATTGAAAGGTGCAGTAGCATAGGTGAAGGTTTCGGCGTGTTCAAACTTTTCCTCTCTCTCATATGCCCATTTTTCGAAACCCTCTTCAAAATTCCCCAGCCAAACGAAGAGAACAGGGATCAGGAGGTCAAGGGTGGTCTTGTGGTCATCCTCGTGACGAAAGATAGCAAGATTCTTGATGCTCTCCTTCGCTTCTGTTATCCATGCACTGTGGCAGAGGACCCCAACATAGAATAGAGGTGTTGGAGCACTCCGTCAATGTTCTGGAATGGGCCAGGAAGTATTCTCTCGATGCGATCGAGAAGAAAGCACGTCAGAGCCTCTGCGATGTTTTGCGGTCGCGCGTCAAAGTCGCTTGCAGGAGACGCTACTCGCGGCGACGCACACGCTGACGTAGCCGATTAGTCTCATCACAGCAGCTGATATTCTTGCATTGCTCACCTATCATTGGGAATACAGCGAGGCTGTATGCGTCGATCTGCCGTTGGATCAAAACTCATTATGGAAGCAGTCAAGGTTGCACATGGCTTTCTGGCATATATGCCGACAGAACAGGAAAGACCGTCCAGAGCGTGAAAGTCGTAACTGCCCAACATGTTCTGCCAATATCAGAGGGAGTCCGCGACTTCTCTGACTTACTGCTAGGGAAATAGATGAGCTTGTGGAAGCGTAACAGTGAGGGCCTGCTGCGAGAGTCTGACATTTGAGCGACAGATCAACCTGGGTTTTTCTGAGCCAAGAAGCAGTAAAGTTCACGGCGAGCGCCACTTACATAGGTACGGTAGGACAGGGAATTTCGAAAAAAGGGAAGGAGCATTAACATTACCTTACACATGTATATCAACTGGCATTCCCTAACTAGTGGTTGTTTGGGCGAGAGTTTCAGCGAACACGCGGGTATAAAAATCTTAGCAACTTGAAAATTGGAAGATCACGTATTGCACACAGTACGAAGGGACTCGACGTTTCTTGGAAGGTGCTTTCAGATTGGATTGGACTCTGCGCCAGTGAAGAGTAGTTATCATGCTTTGCAGGTATCAATGAAAGAAAGTTGACGAATGTAAATAACGAGCATTCAAACCCACTGTACCAACTTCTTTTCGTTTTAGTTGGTCCGTCGGCACGTGAAAACACGACACCTACCTCCTGGCATACTATAGCCATCTCCCATCCATATCATTCTTCCTCGCTCTGGTCCTGCAAGAATGCCATGATCCTTGCCCGGGCATTTTGCTGAGAAATCGGCGTGATTCATCCCCTAATCAAGCGCGACGTCCCCACTCACCTTTTTTCGCGAGCATGCAACTGCATCGCTGTCATCTTGTTCCATGGACACACCTGTCTCGGATGAGCTACGCGGTCCATTCGCACGTCTCTTTGTCGCCTTATCGAACTCTTGCACGTCCTCTGAGTACAACAGAAGAGTTTAATCTGGACATTGTGGAGCCTACGGAGTACTCACTGAGTTCTTGCGCTAGTTCCCTCTGTTCTCTGATTGTTTTAGCCTTCTCCAGGCTATATCGCGGCGTCATCCCGAGATCGCTGAGGATTGAATGGAGTCGTTTGATTTGTTGCGATGGCTTGTCTAGTCCCTCAAATTCCTTCTTCCAGACCTTGCGCACACCGCAAGCAACCACTATGCCCTAGAGGAATTTCTGTTAACCCAAGACATCAGTATGTTAGTGCTTTACCTTGAGTTTGTTTACGGTTTCCTCGTCTTTAGACAAAACTTCCTTCTTTCCTCGTTTCTGCTTCTCATCTTTCTGGGGTTTGACAGACTACCGTTGCGGTTGTCATTTGGTGCGTAAAAGAAGAGGATAAAAGCGCTACCTTTTCCTGCTTCTTCTGTCGATTTGTTTGTGGCTCATCGATGACTGACGATAGCTCTGATTCCATCTGTGTTGTGTTAACAGACCCTGACTACTCTCCAAGCATGTACGCACCTGGTCCCCACTCAATGAATCCTTTGCTTTGGAGACCGAGTGTTTCGGTGATCCAGTCGCAGGCTTGGGCTTGGAAGCAGAGCTGGACGGACCAGCATCCGGGCCAGCATCCATTTCAACATCCGAATCGCCCTTGTTCACCTTCTTCTATTAAAGGTGGACATGAACATAGCACGAAAGATCATCATACCTTTTTCTGCTTCGAAGGTGGCGACTTTGCGGAGGTTTTCCCCTTCTTTGGTGAACGAGCAGACTTCCGTGTTCCAGACTCTGTTGCAGCCTCTTCGTCTGAGGATTCGATAACAGCCTGATTACGATACTAAACAACGACAAATGACACAAAAAACCGTCGAGTTATACCTACCTTGGATTTGTATTTTGATTCACTTTCTGGTTTCCTTGATGATTTTCCCCGCTCTGCTGACTTGTCGACGGTCAGATCATCGTACCACAATCAAAACGGGATCTCTCACCTTGGAAGACTTTACGTGCGAAGAGGCTCCCTTTGACGTCGGTGCTTCGCATTCGGACGCATCGGCTTCCTCCGCAGCGTCTTTGTCTGACGAGTTTACCTGGGACCTCTGTGATCACGATCAGACCAGACAGACAGAACGACGAACGCACTGATTGACGCTTCCTCTTTCTACTTTTCGCTTCGCGATTCGACTTTTCCTTGTTCGGTTTGCGCTGAGGTGGTTCTACACCCCCATCCGACGCCGCTGCATCCTCGAAGCGGTTCTAGCTCGAACTCAGTCTACGACGTCCTGCATGACACCCAACGGAAACCGAGAACGACTGACTTACCACGGTGGCATATACAGTGGCTTTGATAAAAGGCTTGTATGTCTTGGATTGAAAAACGTCTTGCTCGATACCATAATGCGTCGCCAGGTCTCGAAGCACGATGCGCACGGTAAGTTCGCTAAACGTAAGATGGACGTTACACATGCGCGTCTCGGGCGTGGACTGCTGATGGGAGGCTTACCCGAGCCGACCTTCATCTCGTGCACGTGTAAGAATGTCCACGATAACACCTTTGAGCTCTTGGGTAGTCGGAAGGGCCATGGTGGAGGCTAAGCGCTTAGCGCTGCTCGACGAGTCCGTGCGACTCAACGCGTGCACGCGCCTGTCACGTGACGAGGAACCTTCTTCTTCTCAATATTGTCATTATCAATGCCTGTACTGGTTGGTACCGGTAATTCTTTAATCAATATTATGTACTAAACCAGGATTGTACACAGTACTAGAGAACCGAAAAAGAGCCAGTAACTATAGCTTTGACTTTATCGTAACAAGTGAAGCATTCTGCTGCAAAATCCTTGCAGCATCCGACACCATATCGTCCACAATTTGTTGCGCAGGAAGGACATCGTGAATAAGTGCAGCCACGCGTCCGATCAGCCACGGGCGAGACTCGAGCGACTTCTCCGGATGTAGTTCAAGGTCATGATTGACGGGTATGATTCCTTTCGATATCAACTCCTTGATTTCCCCTTGCCGGTCGTTGTTCCTGCGGGATAGCATGGGTTTATCGCACATGAACAAAAGGGTGTCAACGTACCAATTGTCCACATAAAGTGTTCTGCGCACGCGCAAGGGGCGTCCAGTGTAAATCAACGTCGTCACCGCGTCTTCATAGCCCGCGCTCAACAGAGCATCCTTGTGCGCTTTAGGTGCGCTTGCTTCCTTGGATGCCACAAACCTCGTTCCCACCCAAACAGCTTGCGCTCCCCATGCCAAATTGGCGGCGAGACTCCGGCCGTCAAACACGGCACCGGCACCAATCACATAAATGGGTTTTCCTGTCAGTGGTGACTTGTGACCCTTGACTGAATCCACGCATGCAGGGATAAGAAGCGTCGCAGGCGTGTCGCCAGTGTGTCCGCCACCTTCACCAGCCTGGGCGCAGATAAGGTCGACACCTGCAGCGAGTGCCTTGTCGACATGCTTTGGGTGTCCCACCATCTACAGTAACATCGTGTTTCAGTTTCAGAGTCACGATCCGACTTTCGCCGCGACCCACGTTCATGATGGGTATGCCCGTCTTGTGCAATCTCTCAACTGCATGCAGAGGCGGAACACCGACAGCACAGACAAAGAGGGAGGCTTTCTCCTCGATAATAACATCGAGGAGCTCATTGAGCTGCCCTTTCTGATAGTCATACTAGTGGATGACGTAAGGTATAGCGCGCCTAGCACAGAAAGATTACGGCATACGTTCGTCTTGCGTGCGTTGCCTCCGACCTGTGGAATGAGGAGATCGACACCAAAGGGAGCATTTGGATTCTTCAAGTCGGCCTTGAGTGCTTTAATCTGGGTGACACGTCCTCTTGAGTACGCATGTCGTTGGCCTGGAAGATCTGTGCGTACCTGTTGCCTTAGTACCTTTGGAGTGTACCCGTGACCACCAATGACACCCAATCCACCAGCGTTCGTGACTGCTGCTGCGAGTTCTGGCCCGGCGGCCACATTCATGCCTTGTTCGTGAACGTGAGCTATGTGAACGGCACGCTTTATTTGGACGTTATGTACCAGCAAGTAGAATGGGATGTTTGATTCCAAACATCTCTGTTATGGGGGTGGTGATCGTGGCCATGACTTGCGAATGAGGGTGATAGAAAGGGAGTATCTAGTTGAACCCATTCCCATTTTATATTAGTGTGAATTGCAACCGACTTACGCACCGTTCGGTCCGGCTTTAGTGGCAGGTGATTAATGCAAGTCATGTCCATGATTACAACCCAAACTCTTTGGACGGTGTACCGTTTGTTGGTTACGGTATCATGTTACTCAGATCGGCGCATGCTGGCACCGAGCAGGCTTCCTCCACAAAAGAAAAAATTAACGGTGTTTGAATAGATAGCAGATATCCGGGGTATGGAACAGGAATGTGCCGTATGTGTAGGAGAGCGAGTGTATCAGATACATGAATTGACAAACCGTCCGTGAGAAGCGCGAGGAGAGCTGAAACAACTACCACCCAGAGAAAAAGGGGCAAAGCTTACGAGCCCGAGCTCGCATCCTCAATGTCAATAACTGATGATGGTGATCCGGCACCCGATTGAATAAGTCGGCGCAGCCGTGCCAGTTCGGCGGCGAGGGTCCTGGTCATGAACTGTTGGCAATTATCCGCAGGACAAGTTCGATACGGTACTTACTTGGTAGTTTCAACAGCTTGGTCACTACGGTGAGATTGTTCTTCGAGCTGTGCTTTGAGTTGCACAATCTCTTGCCGAAACTTGTCCTCAATCTCCTTCCGAATTTCGGAGTCCTCGGTCTGGAGATCTTTCACCTTCGTTTGAGTCAGTTGAGCTACCTTCATTTCCTCCGCCAGTTGCTTGTACTTCCTGCCAACTGTTTCCGCCTCTTTCTTTACTTTCTCCTCCCGCTTCCGCATCTCATCCCTGAGTCGATCTGTTTCATGTTTCCAACTCTCGGTCATGCTTTTGATGCTATCGCGCAAGGTGATATACTCTCGCTCGGACTTTTGAGATAGCGCGGTCGATTCTGCAAGGGCGGCTTCCATCTCACGCAACGATCGCTTCGACGTAGTTGTTTCCGTCTTGAGCTGCGCTTTGAGAGTAGCAGCTTCTGCTTCTGCCTTGCGTGCTCTCTCAAGAACCTCCGCAAGAAATAAGCACAGAGATACAGAGAATTAATATAGACATGCATACTTCTTGGAGCAATCGCTCTTTGCGCGCAACTACGTTGTTCAGACCCTCGTTTTCTAGTCGAAGCCGTTCTCGACCTTCTTTCAAGTCCTCCGTTTGACGTGTTAACTGTGCAACTGTACGTTGGGAAAGACGAAGCTGAGCTTTGGTATTCTCCAGTGCATTCCTTGCATTGATGACTCCAGTTTGAAGGTCGGCCAGAACCTTGGACGTCCCTCCTGGGGTAAGCGAGAACCGACGGTTCGGTGACGCCGGTGCCTGAAGGGAAGGTGTGGAGTTAAGGTTTGTGGGGTTGTTGGCAATGCTGGGATCTATTGGGGTTACCGGAGGAGGTGTTTGAGGGGAGGTGTGGTTCAGGCTCGGGGATAAGCCGTCATCGGCTAACGCCCTGGCATTTCCTACGAAGATGAAGTTTTTAGGGAGAGTCGACTGAAGGTGTGTAGACGAATGACTGACCCACTGACGCAACAGGTATACCTGGTGAAATAACATCCATTAATGCGGTTGAAACTTCGGTCAGTGAAAGAGCTCTAGCCTTTGGTTGGTGATGACGTACGACTAAGAGTACGGGTAGGACTAGAAATGCGCTTGATGGGCTCCCTAGTATTCGAGAGACCTCCAAAGTCCACAGGGATGCCTTCAGGAATACCTTCTGCCTTGAAGCTTGGCGCTGCGCTCTCGCGCCGAGGTAGTGGAAGACTTGAGTCACGGCCAGCCAGACCTTGCAATACGTCAAAGCTAGATCTTCGCCTCGTTTTAGGGGTTGTAAAACCGGCGTTGTAGGAGGAGGGAGGTGCGCTGATATCAAGGACATCATCGGAAGGGTTGGATACATGGTTGGAGGTTGCCATAAAACCTGGAGGGAGTGGACGCGGACCACGTAGAACGATATTCTCTAGGTTGTGTAATTGTGCCTGTTGGTGTCGAATAGAGTGCTTCAAGGTTGACATCTGATTCCGAACAGCCACTGCATAGAGAAGAACGAACCAGGTAGAAGTGGGAGTGACAAAGAATTCAGAATGAGCGATGCGTAGAAATACCTGGATCAGTAAGTGTGAGTGACGGACTCGACGCGCGTACAGAACGCAATGAACTGCGCGAAGAAGACCTAGATAATGGACGAGCAGGAGTAAAAGGTGAATTGACCGGACTTGACATTCAAAAGTCAGTGAAGTGAAAGGATCGTGATGGTCCGTCTGTCGACCAAACTCTAAGAGCTGAGAAGCAGACCCGCTGAAACGCGGACCAGGGAGCTAGTCGCGGTGACACGGTAGTAATGATGGTAGTCGAATAAAAATTGGATGGCAGTCCCGCTAATTGGAACCATTAACGCGATCACGTGACCACCGATCACACCAAGTTCGCGTCGACTGCGCTTAGACAAAAACCACCACCATGGCAGAGTGTGGCATCTGTCTCGACGTCTTGCGAAGTCCAGTTTCCGTCCCGTGCGGTAGGTCTCGCTTCCGGGTTGTGCCACTGCTACTCACCTTGGCTGACAGGCCACGTCCATTGCGAGAGATGCCTGCGAGGCCACATCAGTTCTGGCACAGACGCACTCAAGTCTGCGTGTCCTACCTGTCGCAAACCATTCCACATAGGTTTAAATCCACTCCACCACACTTGCAACAAGACTGATCTTTTTTTTTCTACAAGCAACACCTGACTTTGTATTCGTCCCCCCAAAATATCATGATTTTATCTTGCCTCCCGTCCGTAAAGTATACATGGACATTCCTTCAATCGCTGCAATGACAAGAGAAATCGACGCCTTGACACAACGTCTGGAGGGTTCCGCCAAAGAGAACGATCACTTGCGCCAACGCTGTGCGCACTACAAGGAGAGGCTCGAAGCAGTGGAATCAGAAAAGCTTGCCATTATCGACCAAAGGGCTGAAGTACGAGAGGGAATACTCGACTTGCACAAGAAATACGACTCTTTGAAGAAGAAATATCGAGAGGCTCAGTCACGGTAAGCACGTGAATACAAAGTTCACGGTTGGACCAACCCAATGTTGCCCTCGATAGTGACGATGCGCGCAACACAACGCCCTCTCGAATTCTCAGCCGAATGAATAGTCAAAACTTTGACACTTCCCACGAGATCCTCCCAAAAGTCGAAGAGCACCCAGTGTCTCTACAAGAGTTGATCTCCTCACCTAGGCCAAAGCGTACTTTGCCCAGATCTCGCTTGTCACACGGTATGCGTCGCAAAGACGAGCCAGCACCACAGACCGTCAAGAGACAACGAACGCACCGACATTCAGATGCTGGCTCCAGCAGCCAACTGCTTGAGGTTGTCTTTGCCAGTGACGACGAAGGCGACTCAAATGAAGTGGACGAATAAGATCCCGCCATAAATTTATCTAAATGTCTATTGTACCATCTCTGTGTATTTCAAATCTTGATACGCCCGTGAGTACCACAGTACCAGACAGTGTAGGAATTTTACTATTAGTCTCGAGACTCTCGTTTGGAACAGCCCGTGTGTACCTACAGGTACCGGGTACCCTCTCCTCATCACCGCCACTTTCAAGGCCACCGTAGGTCATGGGAGGCATGCAATTTCTCGTCGTGCATCCAGTAAGGGGGTGGCATGGGAAAGCTCTCACTCACTCACAACGTCCAAGAGACTACGTTCCTTCGGGTCCGTCCTTTTATTTTAGACTTGCCGAGGTTTGAAGAATTCTCCCGCAATCTTATCAGTGAGAGAAAATCTGCACCCATTCGCATGGTCTATACCCACTCACGCACCAACCATCGATTCAAATTATTTACACTCGGATGGCCTGAAATATCTCGAGCGACACCTTGCTTGCTTGCTTCCACAAACGTGCACTTCTCGCACACAAGGTCGATTTTATTTAGCTGCAATGAGAACCAACCGAGTTCAAGGTTAAGCCCCTCGATCATCTTTCGAAATGCTCGCGAATCGCTAAAAGGAAGACCAACTGATCGCCCAATCAGTCCCTGAGAGTCGTTTAAAGTTATCGGTTCCACTGCAAGAGCTGGTAGACCTTTTGGAGGGATTGCTGGGCCACATTCTCAAGCTCAAGGATCAATGATGGGTATAAATGTGATGTCAAGTAAAGGGTCCTGATATCTCCTTCATCCACCATCCCCAAGCCTGCACGCTATGCGCAAAGACGCCTCAGCGCCGTTCAATTCCAAAAAAGCGGATATTGTCCTCCGTTCGTCTGACGACATGTATTTCCGAGTGTACCGCTGTTTGCTGGCCCTTGCATCACCCTTCTTCGACTCCATGTTCGACCTCCCCCAGCCACAAGCGCATACTCCGCACGAGGAAATGTACCATGGTCTCGAAGTGATTCCAGTTACCGAAAATAGTCGGGTGCTGGATATGCTTCTGAGATTCTGCTACCCCGCTAGCGTCGACAAACTCCACCCCGAGAAAGCAGCAGATATAGAGAGGGTGTTGGAAGCTGCTGTCAAATATGGCATGGAAGAGGTGGAGGAAAGGGTCCGAAGATCGCTACTTGAACCGTCAATTCTGGAGAAAGAGCCGTTGCAGGTATTCGCCATTGCATACCGTTTTCGCTGCGAACCGGAAGCGAGAGCTGCAGCGACGTGCCTCTTGCGTCAACCAGCACCGCCTGCGAATTCTACAACGCTGAAGTATGTCAGCCAAGGCGACCTGCGAAACCTCGCAGTTTACCGCGCTAAATGTGCGCAGGCGGTCTTGGCGCTTGGGAGCAATCTAGCTTGGCTTCAGGACAAGGAAAGCTATGGCTTCTTCAAATGGTGGACGAATTGTTGTATGTGCGTGCAGCGAGCAGACGCCCGTTTCTTGATGCACGGAGCGTACGCACGAGAGTGGTGGGCGGAGTATATGGAGGAAACACTGGGTATATTACAGGAGACTCCCTGTGCCGCCGCCGTACATCGAAATGTGCGGAAAGCACTAGAGAGAGCAGCAGGCTGCCCATTCTGTCGGCGGAAGTCGCAGCCCTATATGTCGGACTTTGTGAAGAGATTTGCGGAGGCGGTCGATGAGGCGATTGCAGGCGTAAGTGCTTACCTCGTTGTTCGTTGTTGGCTCTCATGGCAGAGCATTCGATGCAGATTCCACTTGGAATACCATTGTAAGCGGGGGTGAGATCTTGATGATCGTCACACGCGGATAGTAGAGGGTGAGAATCAGAGCTGTTGGCTAGGTTCTGGTAACCAACACCGGGTATTGCGTATCCGAGCAGCGGTGTGATTGATACGTCCGAGGACAGCAGATAGCGTGTATCCAAACAGAATTATTGGGAAACAACAGCGTGTCTCTGCCAAGTAACTCGTCGTGAGATGAGATGATAAAGTTGTCCCAGACTATCGGACCAATCGGATCGGTTGCCCTGCCAGTCAACGTATCCATGGCTCTTCGGTGCTGTCCATGTAGTGTAGCCTATACAGCTCCCAAGTTCCACCATGTCCGAATCCCCCCTCCTTCTCCTTCAAGACCTCGAATCAGATTCTCTAGCCACCAGCGAGCTCGACTCGCGACAGAGTCTCGAGCCCATCGACGCCGCCGCCCCCTTCAATCGTTACAATGCAGATGTGATCCTCCGAACTTCTGACAATGTCGACTTTCGCTTCTACAAGCTTCTCTTGTCGCTGGCCTCCCCTTTCTTTGCCAACATGTTCGCATTGCCACAACCAGGTCCACTTGACAAGGCTGCAGACCAAACAAAGTACGGGTTGCCCATCATACCAGTGACCGAGAAGAGCTTCGTCTTGTACAAGCTACTCAGTTTTTGTTCTCCCGTCTATGATACCGAACTCCCTGTCTTGGAGAATCTAGACATGGTCATGCTGGTCCTCGACGCTGCCGACAAGTACGATATGAAGTGCATGGGCAAGTTCATCGTCAAGATGATCACCGCCCCCGAGTTCCTAGAACAGGAGCCCATGCGCGTCTTCGCCATCGCATGTCGGTACAGAGCAGAAGTGGAGACAAACATCGCTGCGCGGTACATGCTACGTTTTGCAATCTGGGAGCCTGCATACGTTGCCGAGCTTGACTTCATTTCTGGCTCGGATTACCAGCGCTTGGTCAAGTTCCATGCGAGTTGTGGGCAAGCCATGTCTCAGCTTGTCCGCCTCTGGTCTTTGTTCCCGCTACCCCCGCTCGACTGCAAGTTCTGCAGGAAGAATGGACTGCCACGTCTATCTCTAAAGAGCTATCAAGATAGTGTCATCGACGCGTTGCGAGTACGGCCATGTGCAGAGACGTTGATGAACACGGAGTGGATCGAGGGTCTGGTGAGGAGGACTGGCAGCTGTCCGAATTGCCGGGATAGAGTGCCGAGGAAGATGGTGGAGTATGCCAAGGAACTCGCTGTTCCGATAAACGAGATTATTTCCGAGGTATGTAGCTTCATTCGAAGTTGACGTTCTCTGCTCAGCGAGCCTTTTTCATCATTAGATTCACCTGGAAATCAAACCTTATTGAACACTAAACAGTCGATTGATTCGAACTGTATGTTGTAGTAGTACACTGCAGAGGACGTCTTGCGTCATGTATGTTCATCTGTCTGTTTAGTAGACTTTTAAGTATACTATTTATTGTATTGGAACAACGCGGTCACGTGATGGAATGCAACAGACGCGACCCTCCTCGTCTTTGAGCTATCCTCACTCATCGCTAAAGGGTGTTGTCGGAGCGGACTCGCAACATTTCATTGCAAGTTCAGTTCGCCATTTGGAACGATGGCTCTATATGAAACCCCATCTCGAATTTGGCGCAGGATCGAGGACGAAAGAGAGCCGTCGTCGCTGCCTTCCTTGCCCGGGTTCGAGCACTCCGTCGTACCCGATACCGAATCCGATCAGACAACCACGGATGACGATCACGAGCCTTTACCCGTACATTCAACGCCTGCAGCCGCTTCATCCCATAATGCCACTGCCACCATTCGTCTCCAGTCTAGCACTTCCAGCACCGTTCGCTTTGCAACTTCGATTGCATCTCGCTCTGCCTCGCTCAAATCGTCAGGATCAAAGTCGTTTTGTCGTACCGCTCAGAATAGCTTTGATGTGAGCGCCATCTCGTCGCTGCCCCATGATTCGGAGGAGAACACCGATGACCCTCCCGAGAAGAGTACCAACAGCGTGCCAGAGGCCTACTTACCACCTCCAGAGAGTGACGAGGCAGAGGATATGTCCCTGGTGGATGCCCTAGAGTCGGTGAGTCGCGCTAGCTCTCCCTTATCACCGGAGCCGCCGCCGCGGGAACCCACCCAGAAGAAGAATGGGCTGCCGTATGATTACTCCGTCTCTCTACGTACCGAACCACAAGTGAGTTGCTTCTTTCTTGAGATTGTCGATCGATACAACATATTACCTCAGCCTTCACCCATTGACAAGTACCGCAATGTCGTTCTTCGTCGGCCCCTTGCTCGTACTCGAACACCATCACTCTCGCGTTCGACTTCCTCCTCCTCGGCATCTTCTCCGCCTAATTCTACCCCCCGGAGCAATCGTTCTATTCCACTTCCCAGAGATCCAGAGTCGCCCATTCCGGGCACCCATGTCCCTCTACCCCGATCGGCAGGCGCCTCTCCTGCCGTCAACTCACTACCCAGCGTAATCATTCAACCACCTTATGAGGACCTCTCACGAACAACTGAGGAAGAGCTGGGTGGGTCTCTTGACGGACACGAGGAACAGGCTGAGAGCGAACCCGAACGGGCGTCCAGCATGGATGATGGCCGCACATCAGATAGGGAGCCCACATTTTCGTCTGCGTCCTCTGACCCGAGCTGTCCAATGGACCGCACAATCCAACCCGCTCGTTCCCCGATCGCCCCATCGACTGCATTTTCCTCTCCTGCGCCATCCGTGATATTTACGCCAACTCCTGCCATTGCACCGCGTCCACGCGCTCGGTTTAACATCCCACCTCCCCCACAAGAACTATTTACTCAAGATGACATTGAAGTGGATTCGGAGCCAGTCACACCTCATACACGCCGAAGATCATTCCTCCTCTCCGTTATCAACTCCACCGCCCGTCCCCGCATGAAAATTCCCACACCACATCCTCACCGACGTGTGAGCGCACTCCCGGTCACCAGTGAGGTGGCTGAAGATGGGCAAGCAACACCAGGGACCGCAATGCACATGGCCTTTGCGGGAATAACGCCTCGACCGAGGCTGGGTCGTATGTCACACCCCCTCGCACAGACGTACATACCCGACGGCGATGCGTCAGAGGTTGGAGATGGTTCCGATTTAGCGTCCTGTGACGACACGCACGAAAGAGCGTCTGCCGTTTCGACAACGTCATCGCAAGATCTCGTGACTCACGTTCGCGCGAACACCTCTTATGACCCCGCCTTAGGTCTCGGGGAACGAGGCAAGATGGGTCGTTTCGATGCACAAAAGTTGAATTCGTACTTGCATGGGCTCAATCGACGTCTACAAGAAGAGAACCTTGATCTCATTGCGCGATTACAAAAGTACGAAGAGGTCAAGCAGGGACCGCGACTGAGCATGGAGAATGCGGGGAGAGGGCGACGTGTTAGCGCATTGGGTGATGTAGAGGAGGAAGTAGTTGGAGAGGGATGGGCTGAGGAAAAGCTTGAACTGGAAGCTCTCGTCCAGAAGATAACAGAGGATCTCGACCAAGTGACGGCGGAGAATGACCGAGTGACCAGGGACCTAGAACAGGAACGCAGCGAACGGGATAGAGATAAGGAACGGTGGCGAGAGCGGATGGCAGATGTGGAGAAAGGCGTTTCGGAGATTGTCGGCGAGCTGGAATGCAGGGTTGAAGAAGCAGAAGGAAGGCATGCAGAGGCTGTCGAAGAAATCAGCAAGCTCAAGCGCGGGACGAACAAGATTCGAGAACGTTTGGAAACCGAGCGCGACCTCGCACTTGAGCGCGCTGCCAAAGCAGACAGTGCCCTGGAAAGTGGCAAGGAGCTTGGTGGTGCTTTGAAGGAAGCCAACGCCAAGATCAGTGCGCTTAGTGGCAACCTGCAAGCAGCCACAGCACACATGAAAGAGCTCGAGGAGGAGGGCGAGGCGCTCCATCGGAAGGTCAGTGAACTAGAGAAAGAGCTGAAGGAAGAGAAGCTCTCCAATAAACTTAACGAAGAGGATTTCCAAACCCAACTTAGTGAGATGGGCACCGAGGTTATGTGGGCGACGGCAAGAGTCTCCGAGCTTCAACGAGAACTCGCTGGACGCGACACCGAGCTCGATCGTCTCGACGGGGAACTTCAAGTCAAGTCGGACCAATTAACCGAACTCCGGCGGTGCACGGTACAGAGCGACAAGGAGACTGCTGAGGAATTGCGATCGCTCAAGTCCTATATTGCCGAGCTGGAGGAGAGTACGGCGGCACGCGTCAAGGATCTCCAGGAGCGGCTTGCATGTGCGCAGGACCGCGTCGATCAGTACGAGGTCGAAGAAGAACATGCCAATGATCGGATTGACAGGCTCGAAAAAGAAGCTGAGAGGGCGACAGAACTCGCCCGGCAGTTGGAGGAAGCATTGGAAGCCGCAGAGGAGAA
The DNA here is from genome assembly GCA_038093095.1 of Boletus insuetus. Taxonomy (NCBI): domain Eukaryota; kingdom Fungi; phylum Basidiomycota; class Agaricomycetes; order Boletales; family Boletaceae; genus Boletus; species Boletus insuetus. The sequence goes on from JBBPRQ010000188.1 coordinate 14,722, forward strand.
AATGAAGTCAGACGAAGAGAGGATGGTTGACCTACGAGGTAATCTGGCTGCGTTGGAACGCGAGCAAGAAAAGCAGCGAGACCTAACAATCCCTGATTCGCCAAGCAATCACGAAGCGGAAGAAGCTCTCGAAGCAGAACTGGACGATGCCAACAAGGAAATTGCGAGGTTGACTGCCCTTCTCCAGCAGTCTCCCGCTCGGCGGGCTATCGATAAAGCCAAGGATACGAGGATCGAGGTGTTGGAGCGTGAGAAGGATTCGCTCTTGGAGCGGGTTAGGTCTCTGAAGAGCAGCAACGCGGAGATGGCGACCCCGCATAGAGTCGTCAACACGAGAGGCATTTCTCCAATCCACCGACATGTTTTATCCATGAGTCTCAAGACGCCCAAGACGCCTGGAGCACCGCTTAAAGACGTACGTCCCGCCATCATTCCAAGCTCGAAATCGAGGTTTCACGACGATCTTTGACAGCTTTCGTGGTTGAATGCGACCACTGCAGGTGATCCGAGCGCCTCGCCTCTGTTGGTGGAGGTTGCAAGATTGCAGACAGAACTCGATCGCGCGAACGAGAGCATTGATCAGAAATTGGACGAACTGCAAGAAGCAGGTCTCGACGTCGTGGAGCTCACAAAAAACCTCGAGGGTGCGCGTGCCAATATCGTGTCACTCGAAAACGAGAACGCAAGATTGCAGAGAAGAGAGGAGAGACGCCTTCGTCGACTCGAGAACCTACGGTGCCAAAAGTGTTTCATGAAGATCGACCCTTCGAGGCTGCATCGAGCCTATGAAGCCGACGAGAGGTATGAGACAGAAACAACCCCGATGATCGTGCTAAACGCGTTTGGATAGTTCGCTTTCCCTGAATGTGTCAGGAGGCGACCTTTTGGCTGACCCGCCTACCCCACTCATCAAGACAAGTGAGGCACTCCGCGTAGAGCTTCAGAACGTACACGCTCAGCTGGACACCATGAAGAGACAATGGCTGGACGAAAAGCGTCAGCTATTGGGCGAAAAGGCTATTCTCCAGGATGCTGCGCATCGCATGAACACTGAAGTGCGCAATGCGAAACATGAGGTGAGGAAAGCGGTCGAAGCGGAACGCGAGTGCCGCAGATCGCGAGCGGATACGCAAGAGGTACGAAACTCGCCTCGTGGATCTGTGCATCAACTCAGGTCGTCTCGTTCGTAGGAGGTCGACAAGGCAAAGACTGTCATCGTTGATCTCGAAGCAGAATTACAGGCAGAACGTATGCGTCTCAGAAAGATGTCCACTGAACAGGAGAGTCTACAACGCGAGATTGGAGACGTTGCTCGACAGTTGCAGCGGACCGAAACGGTAATGACGATCGTGAACATGTTCCGGTTCATCCACTAACGTCAAACCTAGGATATGGACGACGTTAAATACCAGTTGCAGAAAGCCAAGCAAGACAATCACGAACTCGAGACTGAGCTCCGGGGTACGAAACCTCGGTTTTCTGTTGGATCCTTGCCTAAAACAACCGCTACAGTGAATGCGAATGCGGAACAAAAAGCACGCCTCCTGGAAGCCAAAGTGCGTGAAAACATGTCGACGATTGAGCAATTACGCCAAGAACGTTCTATTCTTGCGCGAGACCACAAAGACCTTCAACAACGATACGCCCAGGCCTCCGAGGTGGGTCTCTCTGAAACCTTTATTTTTCTTGTCACAGCCCTTTCCTGACGCTCTGATCGCTCTCGTCAGCGGGCCCATAAGCTTCGAAACGAATACGCAGCGTCGCAGAAATCGCACGAAAGTCGGCGCGAGCAACTGGACATGCATCTTGCCGAGATCGACGAGCTCCGGCGTGCACTGTCGAGTCAGGCCGACGAACTCCAACGGACGGAACAAGAAAAGAACCGGATGGTGATGGAAAAGACGGACATTGCTAGGACCATCGCCACGCTCGAGGCTGAACTGAAACGCGTCCGAAAGGACGCGGAGCTCTTTGGTCGTGATTTGAAGGCTCTTCGTGCGGAAAAGGAGAAATCTCACCAGAGACAAAAGGAGGACATTGCCAAGGCAGAGCGTGCCAGGAAACAGGCTCAGACCCAGATTCGTCTGCTCAATGATCAGCTTGAGAAGCAAAAGGCGAAGAGCAAGAGACTGCAGCAACACGTTTGCGTCACGTGCGTGTTCCCCTGCTTTCAGACGGACGGCGTCATGAACTGTTTGACAGCGATGACGGCCAGCTTGACGAGCTCAAGGCCCAACATAAACGAGAGTGTAAAGGGCTAATCGTTCAAATCCGTTACTTGAAGGCCAAATTTTCTCGGGAATCGACATTGCGGGACGGTCTCAGCTATCAAAAGCGATACCTCCTCGTCCTCTTGTCGAGTTTCGAAGCAAGGTAGCGTGAACATGTATCTCCTAGTCACCCCCCCGACCTAACATAACCGCGACTAGCGACAAGCGTATATTGGCTTGCATATCGCGAATAGGATACCCCAGACCAAGTCCGCCCGCCGTCACGAAAAAGACTCGAACCTTTAAGAGTGCTGCATGGTGCATCGTATTTATCCGTCGTGCGAGGTACGACTTTGCAGGCTTGTTGTGCACTGCCTCTCACTCTACCATACAGGTTCGCAAGTAATGCTTGGCGCGAAGCCTGCGCCAACAAGCAAGCCATTGCGGACGCGCTGCAAGAGGTTCGCCGACGTAGAGTGTTGGTTCAGTAGAGACGAAACATATTGTATCATGTTTTGTTCCCGTCAGTGCATGTACACCTTTGGGTTGTTGTCTGTATCTTGCCAATGTGTATCATTATCTCAGCACTCGAGCCAAGTGGGACCGAGCGGAATGGTATTGCTACGGAGATTGGGATGGGGGCTGTCGTTTGCGCGTCTCCGAGATAACCCGAACCGCGTCCTTGGAGAATACGTAGGATAAACCGCTCCAGATGGTGGTCACGGCAACTAGGGCCCTAACAAGATGCATGAGTGCGTGTACGGTAGCCAAGTAACTGACGTACTGCATCTCGGGGAGACATGCACCAAGGAACGCCGGACCGATTGGGGCGACGGTCGTCCCAAACATCAGGGCCAACTGCGCAGCAGTGTTGTACTATTTAAAAAAAGGAAAGCCCACAGTAGGCGAAACCGAGACAAGACGTGCACATACCTTGCTGATCGTCGTCGGACGTACTTCTGCCGAAGGGATCGAAAAATCCCAATAACGATGCCATGTTTTCTACATGTTACGAACGGGATCGGTAGGGTGTTCCTCTGTGTCGAGTGACGCCGCTTACTGGATGGGGTAGGGTGGTGTACCGGATGTAGAACGCGGATAGGCTGAGGAGCGCGTCGCGTCCGATGATGATCGTTGCTAACCAAACTGGTTCGGGCGAAGAAGAGGGTGAGAGTCAGGGACTCAGAGGGGAGATGGAGAATGGAGAAACGTACAAGGAAGCATGCCTTTGACGGCGAGGGTGACGGTGAGGGTGGTCATGAGTGCCTTGTCAGCGGCGGGGTCGAGGATGGTACCAAGGACGGTGTGCATACTGAACCGCCTTGCCAAGAACCCATCGGCCTTGAGCTCGACGGTCGCGTCACGTTCGAATGAATCATCGCGAGAACGCATCACTCACGAGATCTGACAGGCCAGCGTAGACGAGCAAGCCAGTCGCGAGGTAAAAGTCGTCGTGGAGGATGGACCATCCGAGAAGGGGGCATGCGAAGATGCGCGAGGCGGTCAGCACGTTCGGAATGGTGTAGATGTTTTCTCGAAAGGTGGGTCGTTCGCGCGCGTCGGACTGTTCTTCTGGTTTTGGGTCCGACTTGAGGACGGGGGACGGACGTGCGTATTGTGCGCAACGTGTCGCAGTAAAAGTCCTCTGCAGAAAGGGTGATGGTGATGGTGAAAGCCTTGGTTGAGAGACACGACGTGGACAGTGCGAAAGGAGGGATGGAGGTCGAATGCGAGAGAGAGCGAGCTTGAAACTCCCGACTGAGACCAACGATGAAGACATGGACGACTCGTTGTAGAGGGTCCTTGCCAAATTTGGAATTGAGCTACTCTTGCGATGACACTGGTAGAACCAACGCATTACTTCCAGCTTAAAAAATAATATTTGATTCATGATACAGACGTCTAGCTCACTCCCTTGACCGCCGAATGGAAACCGAGCTGGGATAAACCGAGGTACACCCGAGAAAATCTACGTATCTGTTGTACAGGCGGGTACACAACGGACGACACCTTCAAACGCTCGCCTTCCATTCATCTATCCCTGATTCTCTAGAAGGGTATATCAAGTTCCACCTGAACAAGTGTCAGTTCAACATCTGAGACACGTCACGGAGACAAATCAACAAAACACGAACAGCTTCGGTTGCCTTCTCTACTTCCGCCGTGAAGTGATCCCCAATGAGCGTGCTGAGATCGAGATATGCCGCTGACCGACACATATGACAAGCGGCTGCAGCATCCAGTGCCTCCGCAATCAATAGCGGATCGGTGACCACCTTGGCACACGGTCGCTCTCGAAGTGCCTCCCTCGCGCGTTCCATATACTCGATGAACCAAGCATTCACCTCGTAAATCTTCCCATCCGCGAGCGGCCACGACAGCGAGTGGTGGACGCAGTCGTCACACTGGAACCACACCCAGCGCGAAGCGAATCCAGGGAACCACGAAAAGTCAGACGTGAGCGAGCACGCTGCCACGCTGCACTTGCGGTGGTACTGGAGGAGCTTGTGGTACACCGAAGCAGGTATATGTTCCAGCTCTTTGACGTATGGACCGAACATGGGCGAACGAAGCGTGTATTGGGCTGCGAGTCGCGTTTCGACTTGGAACCCAAAGCGGTAGGCGATGGCGAAGACGCGCAGCGGTTCCTTCTCTAGGAACGACGGCTGGACCAGTAGACTCCGCACCCGGTTCATCGTACCCTGCATCCCAAACTTCCTCATCATCTCCAGAACGGCTTGGATGTCGTCGAGATTCTCGAGGACGGGGTTGGAAAAGGGATAGCAATACTGGAGAACCCTCTCTGTCGTCACTCCATCTTCGACAAGGTCGATGGCGTCCCGTCCTCCCTCTTGCCTCACGGCCAGTCCCTCGAAAGCGGGGGAGGGTGAAGAGGATCCTAGAACCAGACAACGCTTCAGGAAAGGCGAAGACATGGTCAAGAACAACTTGTGGACAGCGAACATGGCGCCGTCTGAGGTGTGGAGAGTGACATCGGCGTCTTGGTCGTCAAAGGGAGAACGGAATGGTGTGACTTCGAGTGTCAGCGTTGACATACTATTAGCGACGGCTTGCGACATGGGAAGGCAACGGAGATGGGTGTGTGTGTTTGATTGATTGCGCTTCCGATGTAGATATAACTACCACACGAAACACGAGTCCACCGCCATTACATGAGGTTCAGGTCAGTTGTGCACATGGTATGGCAGTGACGCAGTGTCTGTTGTTGATAAACACGAGGCGGTGACAAGGATAATTCTATCGACAATGAGACTCATTGCGGGTAAACCCACCTTATAAGCGTTCAATTTGACAAGCTTCTTGCGGCTTCATGTGTGGGTGTCATACAGGGGTAGAACTGCGTAGCTAGCTTGTGTGCTAGTACGTTTGTTTGTTTTCGAAGTGGCAGCCAAACAATCAGTCTGCTTGCGTCGTTCCTTCGATCATGACACGCGTTAACCATGCACGCGATTCTAGAACTAGAGGTGACTTATCTCCTCTCTCATGCCGGCTCCATGGCCGCAAATTAGGTGTCACTTTCATCATCTTATCGTATCAGATCATGAAGTCCTGATTGCAAGAAGGTCGTCGAGAAGCTACAAGCTAAAATCACGCATTGCATCTTGCCGTGGTGCATCACCAAGCCGTCGTTGGCACCACGCCGCACGACTCCACCGTATAGATTCCTGCACCGTGGGCTGCGGCACAGCTCCTTGTCAAACCGCGTGCTTGCTGTCGCCAAGATCGACCCCTTTCTTGAACGTCTCTGCATCGAGGACAATTGAAGGCGAGGAAGGCGGTGTTGTAAATGCGGTTATGTATGAAAACTCGTGTAGATCAAACGATTCAGATATCGACGTGGCTGTGTCCATCCCGGGGGATTCGAGGGTATCCGCATGTGGGGTTCGGAGGGTTACGAAAGCGACGGTAGAGGTATCCTTCCTGGAGAGATGTGCGTTAGGCCCGCCAGCAGTTTCGACTGCGTCCTTTAGAGTGGATTCGCGGTAAGCTGTCGTCTGTACCCGCCAGGACTTGTTTATCTGTTCGGTTCTCAGTGTTTCTGCAACCTTGCGCCCTTGACGCCGTCCTAGGACTTTCGGGAAGGCCTTGCAGCTCGTCAGCAGCGTAAGGCCAGTTCTCGGTTTTCGCGGGGCGACGGTCGCTGGCCGACTCGCGGGCCTCTTCAAGTAACCCCTCATGTACAGCTCTTCCTTGAACGTTTCACTAGCCAATGGCGCCAGATGAGGACCGTGCCGACTGGTATCGTTAATCAGGGTGTGGAAAACAATAGATGTTGGTCAATGAATACCTATACCTATTCTCACAGGCAGTGCCAGGTGAGACATTAATTGGGCTCGTCGTTGTCACTACTTCAGCAGTGTCGCACGAGTCGTCCGATGAATCAAGCAAGCTTGGGTCCTGCGCTGCAGCTCCGTGAAACCCGGCCTTCCGAAAAGGACCTGGATCCGTTCCCTGGGTACTCCTCAAGGGGGTCACATGTTCTGCGGCGAGAGCGATGTCGTTGTAATCGCCCGACCTTTGCGAGACAATTTCGCCTTTAAGAAGAAACGTGACTGATGGATTGTGGGCGGTCTTTGTAGCGCCGGATTCCTTGATGATCGAAAGCTTGCTCCGGCGCTGCTCGTTGTGGACATTGGCAAGTCTTTCTTCTGCTGCGACGAGGACAGGATCAGAAAGCGAGATATGCAATCGGTCCGGTGGAATAGTGTGACGATCGTGGGTATGTCCGCCAGGGGGAAAGTAGAGATTGCGTTGCCTTGTCGAGACTGGAGTCGGGGAACGTGACTGAAGGGGGTTGGTGCGTCCAGAGATGAGAGTGGCAAGCGAGAATGGCATCTTGGCTGTACTGATGGAACGTTCAGGTTGTTAATCTCGGTTTCGGAGGTAGGGACATGTTGGACCGGGTGGCTGACCAGATGAGGCTGACTGCAGTACCATCAATGTACTGCTAGTCATTGGCAGTGCGATTAATCTTATCGAAACCCGGTATCACCGAGTGAGCCCATCCGGTGACTATCTTGAAGCTGCACCGGTCGACATAGTAGAGAACGTTGTAGGGAACGTTGAGATTCAGATGTAATTCATGTCTCACCCGAAAAAGGAAACTTTGTCCAGTGAAACACGCCACCAGTCGGATATCGTACCATTCGCGTACGATTTTCAACAAAATAATATGTTATGTAAATCTTCTTATACTCGTTCTACTATATAATCCCCCTTCCCTTCGCTTGTCCCCTACTCTTCCTTCTTCACTCCCAACAAATGGCTATCCCCCCCGTGTCTGTCGTCTCCTCCGAAGAATGCGACCTCCCCCGTCCAAAGGATGTCGGTATCCTTGCCATGGAGGTCTACTTCCCCCGCAGGGTATGTATTGTTCACGCGACACCCCTCGCTTACTCACTTTCCCCATGTCAGTGCATCTCTGAGGCTGACCTCGAGGTCTTTGACGGTGTTGCCTCCGGAAAGTACACCATTGGTCTTGGCCAGGAGTACATGGCTTGCTGTGACGACCGTGAGGACATCAACTCTTTCGCCCTGAATGGTGCGTCGCATCCAATTACCTGTCGAACACATCGTATTGACCAGCTCCGTGCAACAGCCGTCAGTGGTCTCCTCGAAAAGTACAACATCGACCCAAAGTCTATTGGTCGTCTCGATGTTGGTACAGAAACCATCATCGACAAGTCAAAATCAGTCAAAACCACCCTCATGGACCTCTTTGCAGACTCTGGAAACTTTGACATCGAGGGCGTCGACTCAAAAAACGCTTGCTACGGCTCTACAGCTGCACTTTTCAATGCCGTCAACTGGGTCGAGTCCACTTCTTGGGATGGCCGCAATGCCATTGTCGTCGCTGGCGATATCGCAATCTACGCAGAGGGGGCTGCACGACCTGCAGGCGGTGCTGGTGCATGCGCTATTCTTATCGGCCCGAATGCACCGGTGGTCATTGAACGTATGTCTCTTCTAATTTAGCAGGAACCCAACTTGACGTTCGTTTTCCCAGCTATTCATGGGAACCACATGACGAATACGTATGACTTTTACAAGCCCAAGTTGGATTCCGAGTATCCCGAGGTTGATGGTCCCGTTTCCGTTACCACGTATATCTCTGCTCTCGATGCGTCCTACGCACGTTTCAGAGAGAAGTCTGCCAGAGCGAAAAAGCTCCACCTTGTTAATGGTCACGCGAACGGCAAATCCGATAAAGGCTTTTCCCTTGACAACGTGGATTATGCCGTATTCCATGCCCCCTACGGCAAGCAAGTCCAAAAGGGTTTCGGACGCTTATTTTACAACGACTTCGTCACCTCCCCTTCAGCACCCCAGTTCGCCAATATCCCTTCTCCTGATGCCGTCCTTGCCACCTCCTACACTGCATCGCTTACCGATAAGAGCCTCGAGAAGACCTTCATTGCCGCATCCAAGGTCGCTTATGTTAAAAAGGTTGAGCCGGCCATGCATTGCTCGAAACGTTTGGGCAACATGTACACCGCCTCCCTGTATGGATGTCTCGCTTCCCTCCTTTCTTCTGTTGAACCCGTCGAGCTCAAAGGCAAGCGTCTGAGCATGTTTGCTTTCGGAAGCGGTTGTGCGTCGAGCTTCTTCACCCTCCGTGTCAAGGGCGACACGGCAGAGATGCACGAAAAGATGGACCTTCTTGAACGGTTGGCGAGCATGAAGGTCGTACCTTGTCAGGAATACGTTGACGCACTCTCTGTGAGTTCCCTCTGCATCCACTCACCTGATATGACACTTACCACGCTCGGTCCAGCTTCGCGAGAAGAACCACAATGCCGTCGACTATACGCCGGGAGGCTCTGTCGACAACATCTGGCCTGGTAGCTTCTACCTCGCGTCAGTGGACAGCAAGTACCGCAGGAAATACGCCCGTGCTCCAGTCGCCTAATCGCATGTATTTTACACGTCGCCTTTTAGTTTGCCATATAATAATCGGGTTGTATCGCCCGACCAACGTAGTACACCTAGATTGTTTTTGGTTTATAAATACCTGGATAGGCAGTTGGATGTTTGCTTGTAATGGGTTGTAGGCGTAGGGCTCGTTTATGTCATGTCGCATTCAGGACCGCGTTAGAGTGACTGGCGGTATCTATCCTCGATTTCAGACTTAAAAGAGGTACAGCTGGCAACCCAACAGCGTATAAAAGTACGCTATCAATGTTTGTGCCTGGATCAAATTATTTAAACCCCTTGATCCGTACTCTCCCGCTGCAGGCAGACAAATCGGTCCCCTGTCAGTCGGTATGTTGTACAGTGCCGGAAAAAAAAACGACAAGCAACTTGGGATTGATCCGTGACTCAACTCGCAGGTCCTTTCCGGTACCTTTTTTCGCGACCCATTTCCCGATATGTGCCTAGCGTTGTCTCAGACAACCCCGAAAGCCCGCTGCTGCCAGTGATACGACGAGCCCGAATTGATCGCTAGTATGTGCTATGTGTACGGTACTCTCCCACATTGACTGCGTGAAGATGGTATTGATAGCGAGACCAAGTCCGTGTACGGCACTCTATTGATGTTCAAGTTGCTGTGTGGACTATGTACGAGGTGGTTGGCCCAATCGCTCCTCGTCGGGTCTATATAGGTCGATGACGGCTTTAGTGGCTCTATCCGTCGGTGTAGCCCCCAGGCACAGATAGTACTGCATCCTGCTCTCAATTTGCAAGAAGGACTCACCCAAGTCGGTGGTTGCGGACAGAACGGAGTGCATCCTAATTACCCGTAAGTTTGTCTACCACGAACTCGAACGATCGCTGACATCTGAGCCAGACATGCGCGCAACGAGTGGGATTCTGTGTTTGTGCGAAAACCGAAAACGTTCGGGACTGTGCGGACTTTTGAACAAGCCCGTACGTGTCGATAGGCAAGGACGTCGTCGCATGACATGGCGCGACGAGATTGCATTGTGGGTCATCATGGTGTTTGGCCATCGAATTTGCCATCAAAGAACTCTCTTAGAAAGGTGAGTCGACAACATGCACAGTTTTCGGTGTCCCTTCCAGAGGATCATTGCCTCCATCTGTCGTCCCCTTTCCATAGACCAAACGATCATTTCTTTTCTCATTAAACAATGAATTGGTATCACGATTGAATGCAGTTAATATACATTGCGGATGAATAAAACTCCATTCCCCATTCACTCCTTATTCTCCCCCTTCTCCGCCCTTCGTCTCTCTATCAGCTCCTTCTCGACCCACGCCTCGACATCCGCCGCAGCCTCAAACGGTCTTGTCTTGTACATCATTAAGAAGCCCTGGAGGCTCGCCATGGACAGTTGTCGCTCAGGCACAGCGAGCGCAAATTGAGCAGCGAGCGCGTTGATTTGGTCGCGTGAGAGCGTCGGAGCGCGTCCACTGTGCACGACGCCGACGTAGGTCGGACCTGATGATGCTGGGCGGTCGCATGGATTCTCTTCGTGCTTTTCCGTGGCGGTAAGTGAGGCATAGGGTGGAGACGAGGGTGAGGGTGAAGACGGTAATGATGGTGAGGGAGATGACGAGGACGACGAGAAGGGAGCGGGAGGAGCCTGCGACTCGGACAGATCGATGAGGGGGTCTTCGGCCGTGTCGACATGCCCGTTCTCGCGCTTTCCCGACGCCGTCGTGTGCTTGTTCTTCGATCCACGCGCAGAGGCAGAGGGCGAGGGGGCATAAAATCGCTTGAAAAGCTCCTCAGCCTGGAATTGACTGGCGAGTTTAAACTCGATATGCAGGTCCATTCGACCGGGGCGACACAGCGCTGGATCGAGCGAGTTGTACTTGTTGGTGGTTGCGAACAGCACCCGGCCTTCCTGCGCGCCGATACCGTCCAGTGCGTTCAGGAGACCGCTCAAAGACACTCGACCACTGGGTGGGGTACGTTCCGTGTCGGGGCTGGGTGTTTCGGGTGATGCATGGGGGGTTTCGCGGGTGAGACCGTGGTGGAAAGCAGCATCTATGTCTTCCATGAGTGCGATGCATCTTTCGGGGAGAAGTGAGATGAGGTCGGCGAGACCTGTGTCGTCCAGTCCGGAGCGGGAGAGTGAAACGATGTACACGTTCAGGCCCAGCTCTCCTGCGATACTGTGAATGAGGGATGTCTTGCCAGATCCGGGGGCACCATGCTACGAGGGATATGAGCATCCAACTGCATGTGAAGAAAAGGGATTATACGAACAAGAAGAAATCCACGCCGGAAGGGAATACCTCGCTCAGCGTACCACTCCTTGCTGCTAAGGAAATCTCGAACATCATCGACAACAAGCTCGGCGGTGCCCGGGTCAAGGATAATGGAATTAAGAGGCCGTTTGGGACGCGTAGCAAGTTCCCTCCAGCCGTCCGAGCTGCTAAGGAAATATGTTTATTAGGCGCATCCGAGCCTTGATTTAAACGAGAGTCCGTGCCATACCTAGATGAAACATAAATGGTTATCTTGTCCTCTTGAGCCTTGATGTACCCGTTTCTGGCATCCTGGAGGATCTTTGCAAGAATCCCATGGTCACGGGTCATAACACTGAGGGCGAGTGAGTAATGTGTGGTCCACGTTGGCATGCAGAACCTACCTTAATGTGAGAGTTTCACTAGTAGACCACCCGCCATGAGTGGAATGGACAGCACGAGTGACCCCCATCCAACGATATTTATACCATAGGGTATATGATTCCGACACTGCTGGGAGGTAAGCCACCTTCCGCGAGTGAGCACTCGAGTCCTCGTCCGAGTCGATCTCTACCGCACAAAGGTCAAAATTGGAAGTACTAATTTGGACGTTCCGTGCTCCTTCTGCAAGTTTTCCGGGTCAGTTCTAAACGAACTATATTTTGGATAACGTGACGCACTCCAGGAAGGCTGCTCGGATAACCAGTGCATGATCCACTCTTTCAAGCAAAGAATCAGCACACAGGAATCGAGTGATAAGAACCAAGTGACGTACGGAAGCTGACATCAGTGTCTTCAAAGACGGCAGTGATGTAGAACGCGTTGATCGATGCATACCATAGCGAAGAAAGCAATCTGCGTGCCGTCTCAAAGAGGCTACCGATGACCAAGAGGACAGCCCAGTCGCGCAAAGCGGAGGCAGAGAGGATCATTTTGAATGCGGATGTCACAAGGTCGATTGGCCCAGACGAGACGGGCGTCGTAGGCGTCGCATCGAGACCCGTGGTGTCATTGGTGTCCTTGCCAGTGGTGGCGAGCAATGCGAGCTGCTCGACGATTTGCTGCAACGAGGACATTGAACGACGGGTTGCAAGACGGGGCTGAGTGAAGAATCATTCTCTGTACACCTGCAGGCTTTTATACATTGGCTGCCCCTTTACCGCGGAACGATCCTGTGTAATTCAGTTCCAGCTCGAGTCACCCCGAGTGAGTCAGAGTCAGAGTCATGTCGCGCATCGCCATGGCCGTGTGACAAGCGCCCACTCCAACACGTGTCATCGTTGTTCCTTCCGACCATCATGACCACCAGAATTTCGTTGGACCTAACGCATGTCCTATGTGAGGCGTGCACATTATCGTTCATCGCCATAGCGCTGACAGGCTATTCACAGACGATGCTTCCTCAGATACGTCCTTGGTATTGGCACTCTTCACGTTGAGCCCCATCCTCCTTATGGTGTGTCAAACAGCACTACGTCATTCTACCAATCGCACACGAACAGACCAGACTTGCAACTAGCCCGCATATGCTGCACTTGCCGTGCAGACCCGCGAGCTCACTATCATCAACATGTGGGCAGGCCAATTCGCTTCAGAAGCACTTAATTGGGTTTTAAAGCACATCGTCAAGGAAGAGCGCCCGAACGGTAAACACATGATCACTTTCCTTGAGCCTGAATCTCATCAACTCCAGGAAGCAACTACCACCTGAACGGATATGGCTTTCCGTCGTCACACAGCCAATACATGGGCTATTTCGGTGCATTCCTGACCTGCCACATGTATTTCCGCCATCGATTTGCCTCTTGTGGGTATCCCATGCTCGATCAGGCGTTCCGAATCATCGTCTACTTGGTCATTGTCTCATGGGTCGCGCTCGTTGCATACTCGAGGTATGTCAGGATCTGCGCGAGTCACTGTAGACATGAACACCATCTCCATCAGATTGAACTTGTTGTATCACACACCACATCAGGTGATATGGGGACTTGGCATTGGCATTGGCCTCGGCGTCGCACATTACGTCCTGACCGAACTGCTTCCCTATTCGCGCCCACGCTCGATCTTTGGACACGCACGCGCTGCTATCCTTGCTCACCCTGTGGCGACTTGGATACAGATCAGGGACGGGTGGGTGGTATGGAATGATGGCGGGAGGGAGACAGAATGGAAGCGTTGGAAGACGGCGTATGATGAGCGATGGGCGCGCGTCTTGCAGAAACGTGTTGATTGACGCGAGCCAATGGGATTCGATACCACGGTCATGACGGAGGAGGGTGCACTCTAACCCGATGCTGTAGAGACAGACGCTCCTCCCGATCAACTCGGGACCACTGGACCACGGATCACCACTCGGATAGGATGTAGGTCCGTTTTAACTGCACATGATACCAATGCGATGCGAAATCTACAAGTAGGGATATAATGACAACACCGGCACGATGATCTCTTGTCAGGTTGATGGAACAAAGAACGTTCCCGAGTCAGCGATGCATGTAAAGAGAGCTGGGATTTGTGGACGGTATGATGTGTGATGATGATACTCGGCCGATGAGTCCGTTCTTGCAAACGTCTAGTTACCCCCCATACATTTTCCATATGTTCCGAGGCATTTGGCGAAGCTTGCAGGTGCCATTTCACCACAGATCCACCATGTCTATCGTGACGCTCCCAGAGTCTCCCATCCCGATGCTAAGTTCCATCTCAGCCTGCAGAGCATGGAGGCAAGACGCCTTTGATCGAAAGAAAACAGTCGGCCTTGTGCCCACGATGGGCGCTCTACATGACGGACACCTCTCTCTTGGTCAGCCACCTTCCCCAATCCAGTTTACCCAGGTGCTCACACGTCTTGACGCACAGTTCGCAGATCACTCCATGAAAACGACTTGACTGTCGTCTCCATCTTTGTCAACCCTGCCCAGTTTGCTCCGCACGAAGACCTGGGCACCTATCCGCGCACACTCCCTGGGGATCTTGAACAGCTGACGAGGCAGCAAGTGACCGTCTCAGATGACGTCCGCACACCTTCTGCGGTGTTCCTGCCCGGGATTCGGGACATGTATCCCACTGGAATACACCAGGACGTCGCCTTGCAAAAAGGCACGTTCGTCGAGGTCAAGGGGTACAGTCATCAAATGGAAGGTGCCAGCCGACCCCACTTCTTCAGAGGTGTCGCGACGATCGTCACCAAGCTGTTCAACGTCGTTCAAGTGCGTCCCTCCTGTTCTTTGTGCGTGTTATTGGACATTGACACGATTCACAGCCGACGAACGCGTATTTCGGTCAAAAAGACATCCAACAGGCCCTATTGCTCCGTCGAATGTGCCGCGATCTGCTCCTCGCGCACCCAGATCCGGACCATTTACACATCGTCCCGACGAAGCGCGACCCACTCGACGGGTTGGCACTGTCATCGAGGAATGCGTATCTCTCAGCGGAAGAGCGTTCGGTCGCGAATACCCTTTACAGAGCACTGCAAGCAGCCGAATCGGAGTGGATGGCCGGGAAGACCAAGGATGCGAGTATACACGCAGCTGAGGATCTTGCAGCTGGCGCCGTGAAAGAGGCTGTTGTGAGGGGAATTGAGATGAGGCTGGACTATATTGAGATGAACAACGCGAATACCTTTGAGGTCTTGGATGGCCAGTCGCAGAGACAGCCTGTCGGCGGTGAACTCGTGGTATTGAGTGGGGCTATTTGGGTAGGGAAGACGAGGCTCATAGATAATATCGTCCTTGGTGAGCCTGGCCTGTTGTTCAGTGCGATTACATCTGATATCGTTCAGGGTCATTGTCTAACCAGTAGCACACATTCATGTGCAGGCCGTCCTCGACGACTTCGCTCGACGATATTAGGGATGGACGCCTGAGCTAAAAGACGTCTTACTTCTAAATGAAGGCGGTAAGCGAAACTGCGTGTTATCAATGCCTTGATCGCGCCTAGTCATTGATGAGAGCTCAAATACCCTCCTCTCGACTGATGAAATTTTGGATGCCAGGTACATCAATTACCAACTTAACGCGATGCTGATGGCATTCGTATCGATCTGCGAGGCGTCTTCCTTCAATGTGTCTCAAAAACCCTCTATGAATCTGCGGCTAGCTTATGTATCATTGCGAGACATGATTATTTTGTGCAGTGATGAGGATCTAAGCCAATCAGAGGGCTATCTTTCCCAGCGCGTAAGCCTCCACGAGGTATCAAACTTCTGGTGTGCACTGATCGTTCCTTTACAGCTAGATCGAAAAGCACTGCCGCGAGTATAAGCCGAGGACCGGGGAATTCTTGGGGATCCACGTATCCTTGGGTTTACTTTTGCACAGGACAAAACAGTACTTAACCTCACCTCAACTACAGACAGTCGGAAGCCGTCGACGTGCTTCCAAGGTTATGTTCACCGCATGGAAAGACCAAGGATGCGTGTGTAAATGTGGCCGAGGATCTCGTGGCTGCTGCGAGTGACGCCAAGAATACAGTAGTCTGATTCAAGTCTGATTGACAATAAGTCTCGTCGGCTGAGAGGACCCTAACCAGTGGCTGTGTCACAATTTTCTATTGCTCCTTGAAACGATGCGAGAGTCCAGGATAAGGCTGAGCACTGGGACATTGCCCTCACCTCAGCTGGAGCGGTTGGCGACGTCGCATCCATTCGTCGAGCAAGTCTGTCCTTTCGATTATCCCCCTTCAAGTTCCTCATATCTCATTGGTGACAGGTCGACATCGTCTTGCCATCGCGCACCGCTCAAGATCACGCGTTCACGTCCCTCAAAACGACCTACTCGACAGCCCAGTTCACCCTCTCTGAACTCTACGACTACGCTTCCCGACTTGCGATCCCAGACGTGTCAGTCCGATACGAGTTCTGCTCCACCGTGACGGTCCATCTTGATCGCTGCTACTGATCAGGCATTTCAAAGCCCTCCCCATCACGGATCAGCGCGATGCCGACGACACGTGGTGCATAGACCCACGGGGCGTCCTCACCCTCTGCGTTTCGAAAAGCCTGTATGAACAACTCGGTTTGGTCGGTGCGAAGCTCCCATTCAAGGGGTGTCCAGATCGATACGGTGCGTCGTCCTCTTAGAAGCGGCGCGCATCGTGCACCGACGGGCGTGATGCATGATGCCGGTCGACGTGACAACGAGTCGATGACACGCGTTATGATATAGTGATCCGCGTGCCGCTAAAGCACGAGACGACCAGCGTGGGGATGCAGGCGCGTCAGAGGGCCGCGTTGGGCGTTTGGGACCGTGTGAGGGCATCAGAAGGACGTGGGCGGTGGCGCGTTGCGTACGTGGGTGCGAGTGGTGCGCTCTTGTCCTCTCCGTATGCGTTGACGCAGTGCGTCGCAGATCCGTCCACGTCTACATCCCGGACCGCGTCGGGGTCTGTGGACGAACCCGAGGGGTACGCGACCGCAGACGTGACAGCGCGCGTACGACGCGATGCGGACGTATACGTCCCCCATATCGACGACCTTGTCCAGTCCAGCGAGGAAACCACCGAGGACCACCAAGAGCGCCTCGAAGCGCTTTTTGAATGGGTCGGCATGGCATGCTTGGGTGCACAGAGGTACGTACCATTCACACCACGTCGTAGTCGAACGTTTGGCCTTGATGTTGCTGCTGAATTGCGGGGTTGCTGATCGACACAGACTACGCGCCAACGATCGCGTCGACCCGTACGTGGCCGTGTACGAAGTGCCTGAGCCGGCATCGATTGAAGACGTCACGCATCTGTGTTGGAGAGGCCTGATGGACAACGCCTTTGTCCGAACCATGATCGATACCGCTGTGTACGCCCATTTCTCTTCTTTCCTTTCGGCGCGTGGACACCATGCGGATAGCTAACGTGGGTGTGACTCAGATCGACCTTGGCAACTTTACAGGCTAGCGGAGATAAGAGCCTTTTTATCTCAATCACGTTGCATTCAAATGTCGTCACGCCCTTGTCGTACCTGCCAGAGTCCCTGGCTAAAGAAGCGCCACTGAGGGTACCTGGACCAGAAGCAGAGGATACCATGAGCTTAGTAGTCTCCAGGTCGTCGGGAATGTCGTCATGGGTAATCGCCCAGAGCATTGGCAAGTTGGATGCACGATGGGGTTGAACATGCAGTGGAAAGCGAATGAGATTCCAGAACCGAGCTCTAAGCCAGTCTAATCTAGTCACTTGCCGCAACACAATAACTATAGAAAGCACATGATGGTACAGCAAAGCATGTGTCGTAGTACTTTGCGCGGTCATTGTATATATGATGGATAAGTGAGCGGATTAGATGTGCGTAGACGAATATAAATGAGAGTAGATGTGTGCAAAAATGATCCTCAAAACCCAAAGTAAATGTGCAAAGGGGCAGAAAAGATAGAATAGTAGGATGGAATGGAGGCTAGACAGATAAGTCGCGGATACGAATGAGTGCGGGCGAGAGGTGTGTGTACGATGTGCGTGCGTGCGGGTTGGTAAAAGGGCTTCCAGAAGACGGTGAAGCAGAGTGACTTGAGCTTCGCGCCCACGTGTAGAGTCTAGGGGTGCTGGCGGGTGGGGGAGACATGGAGAAATGAGACACAGGGGTCTGACGCGGGGGAGTAGAAGGTGGCGTGAACGGACGTTCATCGACTACGGGAGAACGACGAGAGATGGTAGGCACAGGGATGGGTGCGCTCGGAGTGGGCACGGGAAGTGACTCATCGCGTTGGGCGTACGAACGGTAAGAGCTGACTCGACGCGCGCCCCTTGTCGCAAAATGGCGTCGTACAGGGGGCGACCGGCCCAACTCGGTGGTTTGAGAATACCGCTCCTCCGTGGGCAGGGTACGCATAGCAAGGCGGACACGTACGGCAGGCTCCGACTCGTCCTCGTCCATCTGCCTGGTACCACGGAACGAATTAACGACGAGATGTGCTGGATCCTCTGCGTCATCAGAGAGCGGACTCTCGTCGTCGCTCAAGCTGCTCTCGGATGTAATCGGGCTGACGTTGCCCATCCGGACGACCAACATGTCCCTTTCCTCCTCTTCTTCTTCTACCCCTTCCATGGCTTCTTCGTCCTCCAGGTTCACGGGCATGACGGGGTCAATGAAGTCCTCGTACACGGCGTTTTCATTGTCAAAGAACTCGTCCGAGTCGGGATCGAAGGCGTTGAGATACGACCATCTCTCGCAACTGGGTGGTTCTGGGTCCCGCACTGCAGGGGTAGTGATAAAGGTATGCGAATAAAGAGGACGACCCATCACGATGGTTCCGATTTTTTTTGAAAACTTTTTTTTTCGAGGCTAATAAAACAAGGAGGGACGAACGTGATGGGTATAGAAATCGGGGTGGGCGCACCGTCGACACACGCGGTCGCAGTTTAAATACAAGGATCGCGCCGTACCCTCTCTTCTTTAGGGCAGGTGCGGGGTTAAAGCGGGTCTTCTGCAGTCTTGTCTCATTCCAGCGCTTGGACCAGCGTCGGAATGTCGATAGACCCGATGGCTCGTATCATTCTCCTTGACATAGTCCCGAGTAATACTTAGCTGTGGTCGCGATGTCGCGTCAAACGAGGAGGCTTTGGCCCGCTCTGTATGCAAGTATTCGAATTCTTCCCATGATCGGATCAATGGTTTCCATGATTTGGGTGTCAGATTCGTCTCATCTTGATTTCTCGTCGGGCTTGGCGGGCTTGCACCTCTCGACCTTGGGCAACGGCGGAAAATCAATGGCCCTTGTCGCGGCCAATGAGATAGACCTCGAGCACTCTCATGTTGAACAACCTAGGACCGATCATTGCTTGGACATTCGCACTCCAATCCTTGGCCATCTTTCATCTCCGTAGCCTATCACAACCAATCATATCGTCCGATATGCTGATTCATACCGGACGCATTACGCTCGCACGTCCCTTACAAGTAATGTCTCGCTCTTCTCACCTTCTCCATGGAGACTTCCGGCGCTAGGACGTTTCCACTCTTCCTCTGATCGGGTGCCTTCATCGGCTTTGAGAACACAAGGTGCGGACGTAATACAACATCGTTTGCGTAAACCAGGGTTCTATCTGTCCTCACAGCGTATACCGATACCCACTCCACCGATCTCCCTTCTCTCTCTGGGCGTCTTCCACGCTCCCAAATCGGCCATTCACCTCCAGTCCCCCATCATACCCGTCAATCACCTCATCCCTCTCTCCTCGCTCTCGTCGTCCGTTCTCCGCCTTGAGCATAAACCTCATGGCCACCGTCGAGATGAGCCCAAAGCAAATGTACATCAACACCAGCCCGTGTCCCAATGGGTACCACGGTGTTTGGTTCGCACGGTATACGTTAGAGCTGATCGCTCCCTGTAGATTTCCCCTGGAAACATGACAACCGTCAGCCGCGTATACGGGCGTTTTCGGACCAGGACGTACACGGAGATGATCACTCCCAGCGAGACACTGCGTTTGTAGGTCCCTTCAAGGTTATTCGCAGCCCATGCGCTGCACGTACGTGGATCACAGCTATTGTCAGCGCGCTTGACCGTGTACCTCAGATCTAGAACTCACGCTGTGTTGGCTGTGCGTTGTTGAATCGTCCGTTGGTGAATACAATCCATAAATACGAAGGATATTGCACTCACGAATGCATGGATAAATACCACTGAGGTAGATGATGAGGATGCACAATTCGCCCGAGAGGAAACAGCGCTCACCAAGCTGCCAAATATACTGCAACGTACGAGAGTGTCGCGTTCCGGGAGCTAATCAAGATGATGTACCCCGCAGCAGCTGGATGTATGATATGGTCACGTCTTTGACTATATGCATCCATCCGGCTATCAATCAATCACGTACCAGTGGCGAGACAACCACTGTAATAAATGCATACCGTAAGCTACACGATTGAAAATGGTGCGTTAAAGACATACAAATTAAACCACCCACGGTTACCATAACGGTCGGCCAAGAAGCCGACAGTGCAGGTGACTATACATGCCAGTACATACACTGGGACTGTCAACAGGTTTGCCGGGGTCGCCTTGTAACCTACATTCCATCAGACACGTCCCTTCAAGAATGCACTCTGGACGAGGTCAACTCACCGAGCTGTGTGTGAGAGATGCAATTTCGCGCGGGTCAGTAAAAAACAGAGAGGGAAACAGATCTGAGAATATACCTGGGAAATGATACTCGGCAAGAACAACGCAAAAGCATACAAGGCCATATCCGCGCCAGAGTACACGACCGCTAGCGTCCGTTTAGCCACCCTGTCACAAAATTCGAGACGCGGCGCACTATAGAGATACGTCTTCCAATCCGTCAAACTCGCGACAATGTTCTTCCACTTGAGGCGCTCGCCCGCCGCACTGAACTGATCGTCCCCCTGAAGTCGCCGGATGACAACCGTGCGCTCCGCCTCGGTTAAAAAGGTGGCATCCTCGGGAAAGTCAACAATGATCCAATACGAGACGGCACCCGCGACGACCGTGGCAAGACCCTCGATGATGAATATCCAAGACCAGGCTGGCCTGCCACCAACGCCGTCCAATTTGGAGATTGCAGCCTTGACGCACGCCACGTCGGCGTGAGCGTCAGTGAGGGCAGAAATATGGGTATGCTTACCGCAAGTAGACCACCGAACGCACCGGATACGGTCGCCGCGGAGAAAAATATCGCTATCCTGAGCCCAAACTCGCTGCGCTTGTACCAGCTATCATACCGAATTACAGCGTCAGCAAAGAGAAAGAAATTCCTGTCCAGCTCGTACCATGACAGATAGTACGTTACACCTGGGAAAAGTCCAGCCTCGAACATACCAAGCAACCACCGCAACGCTATCAGATCCAGGGCATCAAAAACGAGGGTACTCGTTGCACGACCACCACGCACCCATAAGGCCATTGAAATTCGTAACGAGTCCTTGCATCGTCTGTCAAACTGTTTAATGATACATGACTATTTCAGCGCTTCGAGCGTACCATCGAGATGCCCCACAAAAACATGAGGAGAGATAACCAGATAGACGGTCGTAGACGCTTGAGAACGATGTTGGAAGGAACCTACCAGCGCATAGGATCAAGGGAGTCAGAGCGGCGTCGACGCGATTCGCAACGTCACTCACCTCAAAGATAGCATACGAGATGAAGAAGAGCGTCAAACAGAGCAAGTATTGCGTATCTGTCAGGTGCAGATCTGCTTCCAAGCTGTACAACTATGTTGTCAAGCCGGGGAAGGCCAATGTCAATACACGTGCACGCCAAGGGTGGGGGATAGACCCAGCTCCCATACGTACTTTGGCATTCCCAATACTCGTCCGGTCGAGGAACGCAAGCAAATACAAAAACGCCAACCAAGGAATCGTTCGCGAGTCCACCTTGCGCATCAACTTGCGCTCATCGATACCTGATACGTCCACATCGGGATTGAACACAGCCGCATTCGACTGCGCCTGTTTCGCCCCGTCATCACTGTGAGTAATGGTAATGTGTTGCTTGTCGGAGAGGCTCTCGGGAGAAGACATGGTCGTGACCTTGTGTGCGCGCTTACTAGCCACTGGTAAGTCCCCTGCCGACAACGTGCGAGTGGGGGTAAAAGGAAAGAAGACACGTCCGCCGTAGATAATCGGTTCCGTGTTATATATACAATTTGGCGGCGCGGCCTTTGGACAATATTAACTTTGCTCCTAGTGCCAGTGTGGGGCAACGATATGCTGCCAATCGGGCGGCGTACCGATGTCATTGTTGACAGTTGACAGTGGGATGTTGCTCCCGTTTACTCCATATGGCTTGACTGTTGGCAGGCCCGGGAGGAAACAGTGACTTCCGAAAATAACAAGGGGCTCGGACATCAATGCCCCTTATGACGCGGGAATACCACGAGGTTTAGCACGGATATCATGAGCCAGAAAGTTGTGTGAAAGACGGTCTCAAACCTGCGAGGCAAAATAGTACCCCAACTAAAAGGGTTATGAGCGCTCGACCAGTGTTTCAAATCCATGGGCAAAGCTCACCTTGGCCAAGCACTGTGAACAACATACCGAGCAACTACGGGCCGCGGATGCTATTGCAGACTGATGTGTTCCGACCACCACGCACCCATGAGAGAATCAGATCTTCCGATGCATACATGATACATTTTAATCTTTAATTTTAGTGTATCGAGATGCCCCACAATAACGCGCGGACAGATAACTAGATAGAAGGCTGCAGACATTTTGGAATGACGCTGGGAGGAATCTGCTAGTGGGAAGGATCGCGTGAGACCTAGCGGAGGTCGACACGCTGCGAAACTTGACAGTATAATGGTTTTTGTTCCAGACTGCTCCAGACCACTCAGGGACCTTCGGCTAACAGCCAACCATATGCCTGATTTGAGCATCACTCACCTCAAGGGTGGCTTACAGGACGAAGAACATCAAAGCCAAGCGAGTGTATCCGTGAGACCGCAGATCTGCTTCCGAGTCGTACAGTCATAGCGTCCCATGCCGTCACGCCAAGGAAGAGAGGGGAGGTCAAGGCGAGTACACGCGGACTCAGTCAGGTCCGATCGACTTGGAATTCTCAATACTCGTCCGGTCGAGAAACGGGAACGAATACGAATACGCCAGCTTCAAAGGATCGATCGCAAGTCTTCCTTGCAGCTCGTCGACGCCCCGATACGCCCACGTCGGGGTTGTTTCGTGCGATCGTCACTGTGGGCGATGTGATCTTGCGCATGCTTGCTAGTCAAGTCTTACGCCGAGGAGGTGCGAGGATAGAGGGAAGACTTTGAATAGTCCGTGGAAAGGCCACAAATTGGATGGCGTCGCCATGCCCTTTGGAAGATCCGATGAAATAACTCGGTTGATGGCATTCCCAGGACAAGTCTGTAAGTAACACGCATGACGAGCGACTCGGTCTTTCGATGTCGCGTAGACACGATACTTGAGCAACGCTGCGCTTTATTGTGAAGCCATCGGATCACTAACCACATCCCCGTCACTCACCCCTTTTCTGGCATCCATATCCATATCCACCAATTCATGCAACTAATTCTTCGTCGAGAAGCTTTGTCGATTTCCTGAAAGTGATATCAGCCCACGTCGTTTCAGAAGTCAGATAACTGTTCAACGTTCAACTCCGACACAACACATGGGCTGATGCTCATGGTTTCGTCCAGATGTCGTCTCCAGCAGGCTTAGCGGATGCCGAAGATTGGGATAACGCTTGAGTGGGTTTATCTACAAATGGAGTGAGCCCAGAGGGGCTGGAACCGTGGATCCAGATGCGTGCATAATTAGCGCATATAGTCGCTGTACCCATTGATCGGCGAGGCGCCGCACTGGGGCGTTCATACAAGTTTGTTTTCTCGGACATGCTTCTGTTTAGCTCACGTAACCTAGTTCACTTGGAAGGGGGAGATATTGTCTTCCGAAAATATGAGGTTCAGCCATCAATGTCCCCTGGAACATGGGGAATGTCACGAGGGCGGGTACGGAGATGGAGGCGGGTGGTGAGAAGGATGGTTGCGCACGTGTGAGGCAAACCACCTTAAAACGTTCAAAGTTTCCACGGACGTAGTTCAGCTGTCAAGTACCCGAGCCACACAACCCATGATACCCGATCATGATGCATGATGGATTACTTCAGTACTCATTCAAAATTTTGTTTCAACCCATTGGAACATTATTATCTTTTTCATAATATATTGCAATCGATTAAAATGGGGAACTTTAGGATAAAATGCCGTCACAAAGTGCCCTATTGCAATGCAAAAATGAAATTTCCGACATGATCCTGAACCCACGATGATACGCACAAACACCTCATCTTGCCAACTTGGGACGCATGTAACCCACAGTGGGCGCTTGTCATTATTGCACCCAGGACTACGAGCCTCCGCCCATCTCCAGCAACGCTTCGATACTCTTCCCCAGGTCTCCGCCATTTGCTTCGAGTACCCAGTCGCGTACCTCGGCATCTATGCCCGGGAATATTTGAGCAAGCGTACCACGAGCGGCTGCGCTGGCGTGCGCGTGCGCCCTGTCAATTTCGGCTTGTACGGCCGACAGGTCAAGAGATGGCGTCGGAGTCCGCGAAATATGTTGTGCCTGAGAAGGTGGCTGCAAATGTTGGGGAAGCGGACTTGGAAAAGGACCGGGTGCCTGAATGGCGCCAGGAATAACCTTGGGAGTGGTCATCAGTGCGTCTGCTGTGTTGCCAGGCGATGGTGGGACAGGTGATGGCTTTCGAACGCGGGGTTGATACGTGGTCTGGATAGGCGGCTTCGAGGTCTCTTGTCTGGCCACTGGTGTATTACCCCTAAATTGAGCAATCTGATCAGGATGCGCCCAATGTTGTTCGGTTCTATTTTCTGACCCTTCCTGTGCCCGTTCTCGCGCCAGTTCGAATGGCGCGAATGGACCGGGTAGATAGGACATTTTCTCGTCGAGTGCGTCGCTAAAGATGCGACTGATAGCCCCGAGTGGCTTGGAGACTGCATCCCCAGTCTTTTGAAGTAGTCGACGCGCATCTTCGCCTATACTCTGTGCTTGAGAGGGAACAGATAATGTTAGTAGCTGTGCGGATTCTTCTCCTGCGTGCGGAGAGGGGAAGGGAGATCTGGTAGAATGTGGAAACGAGGATGTGGAAGACGATGGGGAAGAAGGTAACGAAGGAGGCAGAGATTGGATGGCTAGCTCGACGTTGCTACAAAGCAGCGTTAAGCACGCGACGGAAAAGTCGCATTCGAAACCGCTCACCGCTCAAATTCTTCCTGGGTGATATTCGAAACGGATGTATGGTCCATTGTCTCGATGAATTGAACTGCACCCATCTGCATCACACCTGACCTGTAAATGGGCTCGGAACTCGCGAAGAGTGTCGATACTCACGAGACTTGAGAGGTAATAGCCTGCCTCGCTTTGTAGCTTCGCGGGGTTCCGGAAGCGATTTATGAATCTATGGCGGCACGCTTGTCAACGAGAATCTAAAGTGAAATAGAAGGGTGGGCATACTCTACGTTCGAAAGGAGGTGGTCTGGATTTGCTTTGAGCACTACGAAAATGAGAACGGGGACAAACGAGTCTGCTCCCTCGTCTTTACGCAAGTGACGAAGAAGACCTTGGGATTAAATGAGATTCGCAGGTACAGTGTATGATGAAGGGCGAACCAAATATGACCTTGCAGCAATTGAGAATGCAGATCAGTTTGTCTCTCGGTGCCTTGTAGTGGTTGACTTTACATAATTCTTTGCGGGGGGTGGTCAGGTTTAGGGAAAGGGGATGAATAAGGTAAAGCACCTTGTTGTGCGAATTCGAGGAACCCTGGAACGCCTGGTTCATTACTCTCTAGCTCAGGAATGTCAAGGTGAGAAGGTTTTATCCAATGGAACAAGCTGATTCTCTGTGCGAGGATTCGATCGCGTTCGAGATCGTCTGCAGCTATGGGGCGTGGAGGGGTTAGCAAGGGGAGGGAAGGAGTGAAGGTGCTGGAAGGCGGGGTGAATGAGGGGTGCCAAGGTGAATGTGGCATGCGACGAACAAGTCGTAGAGCTTATTCATGACGAGTTTCTCCATGCCTTCCATGGCAATGTCGAACTCGGTGTCGGACGCGTTTCGCCAAACGTCTGATTCTCTCATCTTTACGGCGATGAACTGGATAAACGACACAATTAGGCTGGATCATCATGGTTGCGGGTCCGTACATTCAGGAAATCGTTGATGACCTTGACTTGGTCGTTTACGGTGAACGTTCTCTTTGCGAAATTGCTGAGGAAACTGGATGGACGATATCAAGGGCGGTAAGATGAACGGGCAGAAAGGACTTGCGATCTCAGGTACTTTGCGACGGGTTCTGCGCCGCGGGACTTCATCTGGTCGAGAAACGACTGAAAGTCAAACTGTGGATCCTTTGTCACTGGGGGTATAGAGTCCATCGATAGGGGATTGGAAGAAAGAGTCTCCACGTGACTTGAAACACATGTGTCCCGGACCTTGCAACTTGGTCCTGTTTTAATCTCACTGTAACTCCCTTTCCCATAACTTTTTCTCTTCCCTCTCCTCTCACGTGCCTCTCGACGCGCGCTCTATTACCGACTCCGGTGCGCTCTTTTCAACTACAGTAGATGGCCACCTGTCTCCCCGTCCTATTCGGCTCAGTAAACACCATACCGGACGACTCTGCCGTCTCAGACCTTCCCCATGGCCAGGTCGACTACCTCTCCCATGAGTGGCGCGAAGAGGACGTTTGGCGCTCGTGGCGCAACATGACCCGCCTCAAGAACGAAATTGCCAACGGCGTTCGTCTCGAAAACGCCTCCTGGCGCACTTGGTGGAAACAGAGGAACGGCCTCGGCACCGTCACCCCAGAGACACTCAACTGGTGAGTCCGTCCTTTTCTTATCGTCGAGATCGTTGCATCTCCCCATCTTTATTTCGCGTCCCTCGCATCTTCTCTCACTGGTTCGATATCGCGATGGTACTCTATGAGGACGCTCACACTCGTATATACAGGCTCAAGGACTCAGATGTCACCTGGCTGTATGGTCCCCTCCACACTGCGGTTCCGACACCGCGGCCGTCCCCAAGCGCCACTGCTGCGCTTGACCTGTCCTCGTCGCCTTCACCCATGTTGTCTGGCATCGTGCGGAAACCCATTCTCAAACGCCGGTCCATCTGCGAGCTTCTCACCTCGGAGTTCCCACTTTCCCCCGTGTTTAGCCCGCCCGATTCCGATTCCGACGATGCGCCGCACGTCATGTCTGACGGCGCTGATCCGGGTTCGCCGCACAAGCTCATTCGTCCGTCGTTGCTGCACACCAAGAGCGACACTCACATCACGCGGTGGGGTCCGAACCCCGCTTTCCGCCGGGATTCTCCGCCGCGCGTGGCCCTGAATGAACCGGCCGAACTACCGGCCTCGAGTTTGCTCCAGGCCGATTTTTCCATGCCACCCGGCCCGAAGCGCAAGCACATCAGCTTCAACACCTTTGTAGAGCAATGCATCGCCATCGACAAGCCAAAAAAGAAACGTCTCCACTACTCCACCTCAAATCCCCATTTGCCAATCCTTGACGACGACGGGTTAGTCACCACCCCCGCATCTCGCTTAGTACACTCATCGCTGTCCCCTAGATACGACGAGGACTCAGAAGATGGCATCATCGACGAAGCAGACGAAATCCTCTTTGACGACGACGACGATCACCGCGACACCCACCCCGAACCATCCTATCCCCATCCTCCCCACCACTCCCCACCTCCTCTCAACGTATCCCCACCCTCGTCCTCCACATCCGAAGAGGAAGAAGAAGAAGACGACATCCTTGAAATGCGTGTCCGCCACCCCGCCTCTGTTCCCGCCCCCCGCTCTCCTACCCACTCTTCCTCGTCCGCCTCTTCCTCGTCCCCTCACTCGCGGCTACCCAAGGCCCGATCTACGTCCTACGGCCGCCGTGCCCGTGCCAGCAACGGCTTCATCATGCGCTCCCCAAGCACAGACAAAGAACTCGTCACCATTGCCCTGATTGCTCCAACCATCCTCAAAACAAGGTTGGACGACGACGACGGCGACGGCGACGAGGAGCACCCCCACTACTCGTTTGCACATTCACATCTTCCTTCTCACCCTGGTCGCCTTCGTGATCGCCATCTCACTAACGGCGTACATGATTCCCCCGTTGAGCTCGTCTACGTACCTCCATCGTATGTCTACTCGGCCACGGAGGAGAGCGAGGATGCCCTCGAAGAGGACAGGAACACTGAAGCATATGATGCCAGCCTTGCTACCCAGCCGCAGCAGGTTGATCAGACCACGATGGTGCCAACTCCACGGGTTCCTGTTGTCCAACAGGAACGCAATGCCGACGCCGCTGACTCGACACAGCTTCTTTCCCCAGCTGTCGATCTCAAGACCACTTATATACCCCACGGCGCTTCTGTGGTCACGATCGATCGGACTCCAGCTGGTCCCCAAGTCATCGTCAGCTCTTCAGATGGTCAACCGGACGTCGCTCGATCGCGGTCACATTCGAGATCTCGGAGTAGGTCGCGGTCCCGTACCCCTTCGCCAAATGAGATGAGCACTGCTACGACTACCGTCCCCTCGAGTTCAGCTATGATTGTTCCCCGTGGCAGCCAGGCGACCAGCAACATCTTTCTTGCCCCATCTGATCCCGCTCCTTCACGAGGTCGCTCCGCATCTTCTCCGTCACTGTCCTCACAGGTCGAACAGTCGCGTGGCCGCAGTATCACGCGCACATCGTCATTTTCAGATCGGGAAAGTCTCAACGCTGGTAGTCCCGACGGAAATGTTGGACTTAGCATAGGCAGTGTCGGTCTTAGAGATCGGGAACGTGATTTAAGAGGCGAAAGGGAGGCCAAACGGACTGCGGAGAGAGGACGAGACCGGTGCACACGAAGATCCGACTCGCACTCAGGCTCTGGATCCAATTCCAGTTTGAGCCCTGAGAACCCACATGCTACTATGTGCGTCCCGGTCGTGGAACAACCTCGACCGGAGCAAGCGCTTCTTCCTGGGGTCCGAAAGAAGCCCACTTCCGGATCTTCTTCTTCCGGGTCTTCCGCAGCCACTGTCGTACCAACGTCCACCGCTCGCTCGCCACCACGCCTCATACTCGACGCCAAGCCGATTACTCAGACGAGCTACACCGAAGCATCACCCGCACCGATACCCATTTCCCCTAGTCACACGCAAGAGGAACAGGAATCCATCTCGCGTCACCCTACACCTGCAAACTCGCCGGTTCTTTCCATGCGCTTGCCACCTTCTCCCATCGCTCGTCACGAACGGAAGTGTTCGGGTAGTTCTAGGAGTCCCACCCGAAATGGGCACGATGGCCAACAAGGTACCCTTGTTGGTCGTGCTGTGGAAATAATGTCCAACGCTGGCGCTTTCTTGGGTTCTTTATGGCACAGCGGAACTCCAGCTGGCGTCCCGACCTCATGACCTTTGTTTGCTTAGTCGTCCACCGCTTTTACTTATATTTTGGAATTATTGACCCTTGCTTGGGTCACTGTCCTGTCCGCTCAGCCTGTTGTCTTCATCACACGGTACATATTACCCCTTGGACACTGTTTTTCCCTTTCTCTGGTTGGATCACACGTGCAGGCTTTCTTTTAATTCGCGGCAATATAGTCGTCTTTCTTTTACGATACAAATTCAAAGTTTAATCGTGCTCTTGTCCTCTCTTTGCCCAGCATGCTGTGGTACTGGTAGCGCCGGACAACGGTCGTGTACATGTCTGTTGTATCACTCGCTGTTCCCCCGGATATCCTATTGGCCTACTGCCTCTGTAATGCAAGTCACAGTCGACATGCCCGTCTCAAAAGTTATCATCGATCAAATAAAACAAATCATTCCGCCTCTGAATGGGACCCTGCACAAAGGCCAGTCAGGTGCGTCGTCGTCCACGTCGCTGGAGTCGTGAACCCAAGACGGGCACGCAGGCAGAGTGGGCGTCCTGGGAGGGGCTCTCGAGTCTGTCCTTTTCGCATTCTTTCCGCGATCCCACCATTCACATGATACAGTTACACGGGCGCGCCATTTTTTGCAGCCATGTCTGCTCTTCGCTTGGTACGATCGTCTACATACGGAAACGCTGATCTGAACGGGCGGGTCTCTGCTGTGTACTGACAGGGTGCCGACCTCTCGCACGTTATTTGTGCGCCGACGGCTGGGCAGGCGATCAAGTCGTACTCGCCCGACTTGATCGTCCATCCTATCCTCCGTGAAGATGCGTATGTCCTCTCTACACCGTACTCGTGTGTGTTTACTGACGCCCGACAGCCCCCAAGACAAGGTCAAAAACGAACTCGACAGCATCCTCGCCCGCCTGCACGTCCTCGTCCTCGGCCCGGGCCTGGGCCGCGAACCCTACATGCAGCACTACGCGCGCACCGCGCTCACGCTCGCGCGGTCGCGTGCCATGTTTGTCGTCCTCGATGCGGATGCGCTGTGGATGGTTGGGCAGGCGCTCGAATCGGTGCGTGGGTATCGGCGGGCGGTGATGACGCCCAACGTGGTCGAGTTCAAGCGGTTGTGTGAGCAGGTTGGGGTTGGGAACGGTGAAGGGGAACAGAGGGCGGCGGAGGTGTCGAAGCGGCTTGGGGGGGTGGTCGTGTTGGAAAAGGGCGCAAAGGACGTGATTGCGAGTGACACGACGGGGGAGGAAGCGGGTTTGGGTGTGAGTGGGATAAAGGTGGGGGAGGAGGAGAAAGTGAGGGAGGTGGTCGAGGTGGATGTCGAGGGTGGGCTGAAGCGGTGCGGGGGACAAGGAGACGTGTTGAGCGGGTGTGTGGGTGCGATGCTGGCGTGGGGCAAGTGTTATGAGGAGGGGGCGTATGGGTGCGTGCCGTTTCTCATCGTCGACGTGTCGTTGGATCGTCTCTTACGGATGCCGATAGGGATCACTCGCTTCCGGTGTCGAGACTCCCCATCTTGGCCGCGGTCGGTGGGAGCATGGTGACACGTGCGAGCAGCAGGAGGGCCTTCCAGGTCGAGGGCCGTGGGCTGGTCACTCAGGATATGATACCGCATCTGGCAAAGGCTTTTGCAGAGATGTTTGGCGAGGACGTACAAGGCGGTAACAAGGGGAAGCTCTAGGTAAACTCTGGCTGCTTTGCAATTACGAGTTGCATCCGTGTCTTGACATTATTCGGGTATGGACGGGACTCGTCACGTGTGATGGCAGACATAAAAGCGGTCGATGGAGCATTCCGAGCTCCACCACCTGCAACGATGGCTCACCCAGTCAAGGAAATGCCCACCAAACCTTTTGACGGCCAGAAACCTGGCACGTCAGGGCTGCGAAAGAGGTCTGTGCGCCTTCGTTAATCCTCTTTGAACCCATCTGACCCGCCCAAAGAGTCAAGGTGTTCCAACAACCCGTACGCGACCGACAGTGTTCCGTTTGAGAGATCTCGCCCGCTCAAGCGCTCTCTTGTAGCACTACACCGAAAACTTTATCCAGTCCATCTTTGACGCTATCAACGTAGAGGGCGCCACCCTCGTCATCGGAGGCGACGGCCGCTACTTTTCACCCGAAACTGTCCAGACCATCCTCAAGATCGGGTCCGCCAACGGCGTCAAAGAGTTTATCGTCGGCAAGGACGCGATCTTGTCCACCCCCGCCGCGTCCAACCTGATCCGCAAGTACAAGGCCGACGGTGGTATCCTCCTCACGGCGAGTCACAACCCTGGCGGCCCTGACAATGATTTTGGGATCAAGTACAACGTGTCCAACGGCGGCCCTGCGCCCGAGAACGTAACGAACAAGATTCACGAGCTCACCAAGTCGATCGCAAGATACAAGATCATCGAGGATGCACCCGTACGTCGTTGCACTGTACTCGTCGCAAGCGATCCATGATCTCACGTTGCACATCAGGTCGATCTCTCGCAGATTGGCGAGACGACGTACGGACCCTCTCAAGTGCGGATCATCGATTCCGTTGCCGATTACGTCATCCTGTTGAAGGAGATCTTTGATTTTGCGCTCATCAAATCGTTCCTCCAGAACAATGCAGAGTCATTCCGCGTCTTGTTTGACGGTCTGCACGGCGTCACCGGTCCCTATGCGCGTGCTATTTTCATCGAGCAACTCGGTCTCCCCGAGACTGCGATTCAGAACTGTATCCCGTTGCCAGACTTTGGCGGAGGACACCCCGATCCCAACTTGACTTATGCACATTCGCTTGTCGAGGTCGTGGAGAGGAACGGTATCCAGTTTGGTGCTGCGAGCGATGGTGACGGTGACAGGAACATGATCTACGGCAAGGGCGCGTTCGTGACCCCATCAGACTCAGTCGCTATCATCGCGGACTGGGCACAAGTCATTCCTTACTTCGAGAAGGGAGGTGTGAAAGGTCTAGCGCGTAGTATGCCGACTAGCAAAGCCATCGATCATGTCGCACGGAAAAAGGGTCTTGAATATTTTGAGGTCCCCACTGGTAGGTCGTTTGGTCAGCATACGCTCCATCGATTAACCGATTTCTCTGTAGGCTGGAAATTCTTTGGAAACTTGATGGACGCGGGACGCCTCTCTATCTGTGGCGAGGAATCTTTCGGAACAGGCTCAGATCATATTCGTGAAAAAGACGGACTGTGGGCAATTGTCGGTAAGTATAACCCGCTCCGTTTTTCGGCGGTAGCTTACATCCGGACCGGAAGCATGGCTAAACATTCTTGCGGCCGCCAACAAGGTCTCTCCTAATAAGCTCATTGGTATCAATGAACTTCTCCAGAAGCACTACGCCGTCTATGGCCGCTCATTCTTTAGCCGCTATGATTACGAAGAAGTCTCCTCGGAAGGTGCGAACAAGTTGGTTGCGCGTCTGGACGAGGCTATCAAGACTTCCTCGTTCGCGAACACAACACATCGCTCGAAGAGCACGGGCCAAGATTATAAGGTTGACTCTGTCTCGAGCTTTTCATACACCGACCCCATCGACAGGAGCGTCAGCGCGAACCAGGGACAGGTCGTATTGTTTTCGGATGGCTCGAGGGTGGTGTTCCGGCTTAGTGGTACGGGCAGCGCAGGTGCCACGGTCAGGATGTACGTCGAGCGATACGTCGGACCAGATGCGGGGGAGAAGGTGTTAAGCAGGGATACTGCGGAGGGTCTCAAGGGTCTCATCGAGGTAGCACTGGAGATCACCAAGCTCAAGGAATTTCTGCAACGGGACGAGCCTACGGTTATTACGGTACGTCCTCGACCAGTCATCTCCACTGAATCACCGACTTACCCATGTGATAAAGTAAAATACTGAAATGGGTGCGTCCTTGTGAATATTTGATTTGTAAGATGGTACGCAATAGAATTTCGTCTTCGCCTTGTGGTCAGGAGAGCGAATCCAGTTGGTTGGGCGTGTTCTTCATTTCCGACCAATCACCGTTAGACCGGACTTGGTCACCCAACCCAGAAACTCAACAGCAGGTGCACTTCAAGTTGGCTAGTACTATACCAAGCGCAGAACAACCAACTCCGCGAGGAAATTGGAGCAAAAACAACTCCCTTGAGGTCCTGCTATGCTGAGTCTTTTGGGTAGACAAGAAAGACAAAAAGGAAGCCCACGACCAGGATCTGCGGTCCGATCGCCCATTGGCCGCCTTGTGGCGAAGGCACAGTACTCGTGATCTCCATACTATATGAAGTGAAGGTGACGTTTATGAAAGCAAGTCATTACTGTTAGTCCCGACGGCGTTGCGCTCGTCGACCGTTTTTTTTAAAATGACTTTGTTTGCTGGACAGTACATGCGGTGATAGTATCGTAGTGACTTCTCTAATCGATCTAGTTTGTGCGTAGGCATCAGCTACGTCGACCGTGACACGTTTGGAACGCACCTTTTCTTTACTACGTGTCGTGTGGGGGACGAAAAACGAGTTGAATTCGGCACGTTGGTGTCAATGCACCATTTCCTTTGAGACGAGTCGAGACGTGTCCTCATATTGTCCCAATGTTTGCTTGCGAGCGTTTGGAGTTGGGGCTGTGTCCCCGGTAACTCGGAAAGGTATACATCGGCGAAACAAGTACAACGGTACCACTTGCAGATTTGGCTCAGTCTCCCGTCCCGGCGAACCAGAGAGGACCACCGAGGGACGTTCCTTCTTCCTGGCCTCAAACCAATATACGATCCGAATCTTGACTGTGTGCCAGTATATCTCGATTGTTTCCTCTCCTGATTGTTTCGCAACTTGTTTCTTGATCGGCGAGATATGACCTATGTATTCTCCTTATTTCCATTCTTTGATGCACGACAGGTTTGGATGTCATTTGCGGCCGCACCCGGCAGGGTTTCTATGAATGAATATCAATGTTGACCGATTTCATTCTTGATCCTCCCCCCTCCACATTCTCCCCCAGATCCCAGAGTCCTTCGTCCGAGGTCGTCCTTTGTTCTTTTCGTCGCCCGATGTATGCTCTTCTCGTTAGCCTCTTGACCGCGACTCCCTTGGGCACTCTGGCCAGTGTCCAGAATATTGTTCGCGGGACCCAGACGTATACCGTCCAAGACTGGTATCAGGGCTCTAATTTCTTCTCGCATGTATCTTTTTGCTTCGTACCGTGTCGCCTGCGATCTCACCTCACTAGAGAGTGGTCATTCTTTGCAGGCACAGATCCGACGAATGGCAATGTGAATTACTTGAGCATGAGCGACGCACAGTCCCAGGGACTTGCGTACGTGAATTTGGCGGATAATTCCCTCGTTCTTGCCGTCGACTCCACGAGTTCCGTCCCCGCTGGCGGATATCGTGATTCGTGAGACATTGTCTCTGCTCGACCACGTGCTGATAAACTGATACATCTTGGTAGCGTTCGCATTACGTCGAACAATGCCTACTCGAGTGGTTTGTTCATCCTGGATGCAGCTGCGATGCCGGTCGGTTGTGGCACGTGGCCAAGCTTTTGGGTCCGTCGCCATTAGTTTGCATGGACCGCGCGGCTGATGTTCCGTCGACTGCAGACCCGCGGTCCTAACTGGCCAATGGCCGGAGAGATCGATATCGTCGAGGGGGTCAATAATCAGGCACACAACCAGATGACGCTCCACAGTGGGACGTCGAACCCCTGCACGATTGACGTACCGGCCAACGACACGTTCACGGGCAGCGTGCTCAACAAGCAATGCTACAATACCCAGAATGCCGACACTGGATGCTCTATCCTTGACAGCGATACGCGTTCGTTTGGGTACGGATTCAACGAGGTTCAAGGCGGTGTCTTTGCGTTCTTGTGGGATAACTCGGCGGGCATGTTGTTATGGCATTTCGCCCGCACGGAGATCCCTGCAGATATCACCAACCAATCGCCGGCACCTGACAACTGGGGACCGCCAGCAGGCTTTTGGAGTTCTGCGACGTGCGACATCCAGGACAATTTCTATCAGCATTCGATGATCCTTGATATCACCGTCTGTGGGGGTTGGGCTGGGGGTGCATACAATAAGTCTGGCTGCCCGGGGACGTGTTCCCAGATGGTGGCGAATGCGAGCAACTTTGCCAGTGAGTACTCGGTCAATCTTCGTCCTCTTTA
>JBBPRQ010000189.1:0-50010 GCA_038093095.1 Boletus insuetus
ACTATATATACTAAGAGAGACCGTGCACAGACCAAGCTATGCTAGAGGCTATACTAACCATAAGTAGTTAATAGTGTGTTCACTGGGTACCATGAGGCGATAAGAGAGATAAGAGGGACTTATGCTATAGGCTCTAGATAAGAGCAGTTATTGCTATTGGCTGATAAGGGAAAGTGAGTCAAGAGGAAAAGCATGAGGCGATGGTAAGAATGCAATGTGTATACCATGAGGTGCATAGCCGAGATAAGAGATAAGATCATGTGACTTGGGTCATGTGATGGCATGTGACTAGATCATGTGACTAAGGTCACGTGATTGCTGTTGGACAATATGTTGGTGTATGTTCGGTATTTCTGTAATAGATTAGCAATGATTAGGAAAGTGAAGTATAGTGAAATTTCAAGTAGTATCGGCATTCGGGTCGGCAATATGGGCGAGCATTACAGGTTGGATCTGAGTGGCGGATAAACGATCTCAAGGTCTGCAAAAGTGGGGGTTAGGTGTATGTCTGGTTCTGCGTTCATTCGTCCTAACTGACCCGGTAAGTCGAAGGTGTCAACGGTAGTAGCCCTGTATAGGGTCGAGGGTGCATCATCTGGCGCTAGGGTTGTCTTGTTGACAAGGGTCCTATACCCTTGGTCTAGACTTGAGCAATAATTGGAGAGTTGATCTGATTCCTATGTGGACTTGTCAGTCCTGTTCCATACTTGACTAGCGACTAGTCAATCAGTACCTGTAGGGGTTCCTCCTCTTCTTCTCTCTTTACCTGGACCTCGTAGTCTGACAGGTTGTAGTCGTTCGGGTCATATGAGCCCGATCGAACTGCTTCTTCCGGTACTAGATGGAAGATGTCCAGGAAGGTAGAGGGTCCTGCTTCTGGTGGAGGAGATGCCAGTGGTGGAAGGCTGGTCCTTCCTGTGACGACGTAGTCGAAGATGTCGGAGATGCAGTAGTAAGGCACTACCAGAGTGTGGGGTCAATAGCGTCACGATAACGGCCTATCAATAACCTACTGGTCAATCTATCAAGTGGTGGTGTTAGAGGTAAGGGGTCCCATTGAAGGTAGCTAGTCTTCGACGGTTAGTATAGTCTTGTTCTAATGAAACGACCAAACCCACCAAAGGGTCTAGTGTTTGAGAACCAGAGTACTAGGGGTAGTCAAGCGTGATGGTAGTTTGGGAAAACTCCAGGAGAACAAGACTGGGGTGTCTTGGTCTACTGGTTCTCGTATTTATACTACTAGTACATGCACACAGACCAAGCTGTGCGTGATAAGAGATACATACGCTATTGGCTATGGCTGTACATAAGATAAGAGCTATTAGTGCTATAGGACAATAAGCATACCTGTGCTATGATGTCATAGATAGGGTCACATGACTAGTCATGTGATGTACCATGTGTTTGTCTAGAGCATGTATCCATGTGGATCAATATCATGGGAAAGTAATGGCTTGCCTGGGAAAGTAAGCAAGTGGAGCATTAGGATACGAAGTGTAGTGTGTCTGCAGTGGATGCGACACTTGTGTCTTTTCTGGTTGAAATAATGCTTAGAAAAATAGGGAGAAATATGGGAATGTAACAGTTTCAACCAGCACTCAGACACCTGTCAAGTAAGTTAGTGATGCCCAGACATCTGCCCAGGCATGTCAAACAATTCTTGCAAAGTGCCATAGACTACTATAAGTGACTAGGACAACTTAGCTTTCTCAGCTGCTTTTTAGTACCATTCTATGTACTTAAGTTTTATGTTCTTCACAGGCTGCCATGAAGCAAGGCTGGGTTTGTATCCTTTATGGACATCTTCAAAAATGAATAAATAATACCTAAGTGATGTCAGCAGATCCAGAAACATACTAAATCCACTGAATAGCGTCTCATTGTCACTTGCAACACCATGCCCACAAGTAGCAATGATGGTGATCATGCCCAGTCTTCAATGTTTGATAGTCATCATGGCTGCTGCCCAACCACAGTTTAATTTCCACATGTGAATCACAATAGGACACTTGCTGGTTCACCATGAAATAGACAAAGATAAGAAGCATTGCATAGATCTCTCATTCATGCATCATTCCATGCACCACAGAATGGAATAATAACACAAGCCATTTTGATGGAGGTTAAGGATACCATCATAGTGATTACCTGGATAGAGTGACCCTGCAGATTCTGTGGCATGCATGAGCTTGACTAACACTTATTACTGGAGTTATTGTTTAGACAAGTGCAACAACAACCATGGACAACACTACAAACTTGCATCAGCTATCATTAGCCCACCACCACACACATGCAAATGAAGCTTTCAGAACATACCCTATCATCCAACCCATGCACACAGCCTGTCAGACACTGGCATTCAGACTTCTAGTTCGTTCCCGACATCACACCAGCAGCACCTTTCAACATGCCTAAGTCAAAAAAAATCAAGAAGCACGAAATTGGATGAAAATGACCAAATGAATATGCAATACAATATGCGGATAATATAGGCGTGACGAATGTCTCCCAGAGTTCCATACCTACCCAGACATCACCTCCATGAAACACGAGTGCTGAGAACCTGCGCATGAATATAAGTACCACATCCCAAAGACGTGACGAGTAGAATGGATTCGAACATAGTGAAGAGCGCACCACATAGCACGCCACGTCGTCTAATAAATGTTGCATGCTCTCTGCAGTTTTCTTTTTGTGATGACTTGGCTTGAAAACTTGGAGTAGTAATCGTCGATGTAACCCAAACCCTCGGCATATGCTGCGCGCCAGAGGACGAGTCAACGCTCCGTATGGTGGTCTGCGCAAAGAGGACAGAAACACTAGGAGAACGCACAGTTCCGCGGCAGGGAAGACAAGCCGACACAGTACCATGCAATGGTGGCCTGTTCCAAGTTCAACAGAATAATATCCTGGTCAGAGAAGCGTTGTCGCTTGTTGGACGTATCACCCATATTATATTCAGGGCTGCGACGTACCGTATCATGTATGTCTTTGACTAAGTTGTGTATATGAGACGGGACATGTCTTCATCCCTTCCTAGCACATTTCTGAGCAAAGGAAGGGTCTGGCCGTGTGGAAATAGTGGTGTGCCGGGGTGTGCCAGTGACCGCAACCGTCTGGTTGAGCTTTCATACACCTTCGGTGGCAAAGCGCACGTTCCTGCACTATAGGGTGATGTCAAGAACCGTTCATCAGAACGATTCGATTGGACCATACCACAGGCTGGTAGATAGAGGCAAACGTGAATCACGAATCAAGATGCACTGAGGTGACTCCAGTGATTGGTCGCTGTGGTTGATGGGGAGTTTCCGAAAATGGAAGTGTTGTTTGGCAAAAGCTTTAGAATCAAACAACCACATTTTGCAATCACGCAGACACGAGTGCCTGCTCTCCTTCTTCTCCTCGTTCTCTTCTTCAGAGTCGTTCGTTCCACTATGGATTGTCTACCCGACATGCCTCCGAGTTCCCGCAGCGGACGTGATCGTGACAAAGACCGAACAAAGAACAGAGACAGGACCCATCGTCGATCCCGACACAGCGATCGGGACGGAGACAGAGCCAAGGACAGGGACAGAGACAGGGACAGGGACAGGGACAGATTCAAAGACAGAGACAGAGGCAGAGATTCTCATCATAATCCCCACCGCCATCCCCACCGCCGACGCTCTTCATCCCCCACACAACCCTCCCCAAAACGACCACGCACGTCCGACGCGCGTCACAAGGGTAAAGCGCCCATACGCA
This sequence comes from Boletus insuetus, assembly GCA_038093095.1. NCBI lineage: Eukaryota > Fungi > Basidiomycota > Agaricomycetes > Boletales > Boletaceae > Boletus > Boletus insuetus. The sequence continues at coordinate 3,748 of JBBPRQ010000189.1, forward strand.
ACGGAGACCCAGAGTCAGGTCAGATCAATATTAAAACGCCGGACATTGGAGACGATTTTATTCCGTTTGGAGTGAGCGAGGAGGAAGATTGCCCACAGGGAAAGCCTCGTTCCGAAACGGCACGTCAAAAAGAAAAGGCGACGGAACGCGAGTGGGACGTAGGCAAGCCACCGAGGACGAATGAAGAGGAGGGTCGCGGCATGAAGAGGAGGTACGACCCTGCGTTCGACGACGAAGACAACGATACGACGTTAGGAAGACGCCATGGGTGTCCCAGGTGGACTGGGACAGTTGTCACAACGTCGCAGAGATGTAAGTACTTCCTAAATTGACGTGATGCTCAGTTCCCATTAAACGCGTGTAGGTTACATCATGAAGTGGAAGCTTTCGTCAAGTACATGTCGCCAACACCCATGGAAGACGAAATCCGTGGCCTCGTCATACAGCTCGTCTCAAACGCGATTACGTCTGCATTTCCAGATGCACAGATATTACCCTTTGGGAGCTATGAAACAAAATTGTATTTACCCAGTGGGTATGTGCTCAACTCCCTAAAGGCTGGACGTGTGACCTGACTGTAACCAGGGACATTGACTTGGTCATAGATTCGAAATCCATGGCACACAGCAACAAGGTGCACGTTTTGTATGCACTCGCTCATACCCTCAAACACGCGAGAATTACATCCAGAGTCACCGTGATCGCGAAAGCAAAAGTACCCATAGTCAAGTTCGTCACGCACTTTGGACGTCTCAACGTGGACATCAGCGTTAACCAAGTCAACGGTATTAAAGCAGGAAAGATCATCAACGGCTTCCTGCGAGATATGCGGGGTTGTGGATTCGCGTTACGTTGCCTGATCGTCATCGCGAAAGCGTTTTTGAACCAGCGGGGGATGAACGAGGTGTATACTGGTGGCCTAGGGAGTTACAGCATCGTCTGCCTGGCCACCAGTTTTCTCCAGATGCATCCAAAAATACGGAGGCAGAAATTGAGCCAGAGAAAAATCTCGGGGTGTTGGTCATGGAATTTTTCGAACTGTATGGTTGTTACTTCAACTACGAGGAGGTCGGGATATCGGTCAGGAACGGAGGATCATACTTCAGCAAGAGGCAGAGGGGGTGATATGATTCGTCCAAGGCGCTGCTTCTTTCCATCGAAGATCCTACGGATATCGGTATGTTTAGTTTATTGTGGTTGATGACTTTTGACCGACATGTTTTTAGCGAACGACATTTCCAAGGGCTCATATGGAATCAATAAAGTCCGGTAGACGTTTGCCGGTGCCTATGGGATCATGCAAGCCACGGCGTTCACGAGGGCTGGAATCCTGAGTTCGCGCCTGGAGGGCCGGTCTTACCGTCTGCGCATGGTCACGAATCCAGAGGACCTGAGCATCCTGTCGAGCATCCTGGGTGTGACGCAAGAGGTGAGCATTGCCGTCGAGTCCCAAATGACATCGGGTTTCTGATTGGATCCTAGACGATAAATAACCGACGTTTCCTTCAAGAGGTACATGAAAAAAGGCTGTTGCACAAGCTTCTTCGTGTTCCATCACAAGCTACTGTCATAACTGCCGACGTACCCATCGACCAGGACGCGAAAGTCAAGGCTGGCGTGAAAGCAACGTGGGATGGAGATATGGCGCTCGAGTCTGGCGACGAGACCGGACACGAGGCCGTAGAGGAAGGAAATTCCGAGGAAATCGGCAGGTATGACATCCAGGAACGGCGCCCCGAGCGATTGGTGCGCACCAACGGAACGGATCGATTGGATCCACTGACGACGTACACGACTGATGAGGAGGATCTGTCGGGAGACTCGGAGGTGGAGGATCAGGCATATACTGCGGGGTCGGATGACGACGTGCGGCGGGTTCAGAAGGAGAGACGTCGATCCTATTGGCTATCGAAAGGGATCGGACCACACGAGGGAGATAGCGAGGACGAGTTTGATGTTGTACGATGATACCTATAGTAATAATTATGCAAGTGTTGTATCATACGCTCGTAGCTTCATTCCATCGTTGCCAATCCGTCCATCCGAAACACTTTCCAGTTGCTTAGCTCGTGTCAGAGCCTTTTCTTTGTATTCTTCGTCTTTTCCAGTCGCGGCCCTTCCTCTTGCACTTGCATTTCTGGTCTGTTTTGACACACCACCATTTCACAACTCAGACTACCCTGGCTGGTCATTTTTTCTCGCTGGTCGTCTCGTAAACCCTGTCGCATACCATGTAGGTCCACCCCCCATGATCAACCAACCACTTCCGACTGACCCCTCGAACCAGGGCGACATCCAGAGGTGAAACATCACCGCCAGTAAACCTCAAAGAACGCATAGCAGCACTCCAGCAACGCAATGTATCGCCCAACACACACCAGTCTGCACAAGCAGCCCCAAGAGGGCTCCCCAGTCCAAGCTCGGGCGGTCTTCGTGACAAAATCGCAAAGTTTGAGGAAAAAGGAGGCATGCCCGTTCCACGCGGAAGTTTTGCGATGGGTGCACCCCAGCTGGCAGAAAACGCACCACCCAAGAAGCGCGGGGAACTCTACGGCAATCGCGTGCCCGGTCTGGGCAGGCCCAGCGGCGTCCCCGCTGGCAGTCGCGCTGGCTCACCCCTCCCTTCCACAGATGACTCACCCGGCCCGAGGAAGAGGTGCATCTCGACCGGTACTACTTTATCGACCGCTCCATCCAATTTTTCGACAGACGTGCCCGTGCCCGCGTTGCCAGACGATCTCGCTGCCGGCTCCACCCCACGACGCAATTCGCTTGCGGTCAGTTTCGGTTCTGGGAGGCGCGTCATGAGCTCGAGTGATGCAGACGGTAAAGTGGGCGAGTTTGACGACGCGTCCTCTCCTTCGCCGACCTCCTTTGTGCCCGAGAAACCACCCGACCCTCAGCCGCCTATTCCGGAGACTACCGTCGAGGAGAAGGTGGAGAAGCCCAAACCGGGGAGTCCGGAAGTACCCACTGTCACTGCACCACAGCCTTTGGAACCACCGCCTGTTGTGGAAGAGCCGTTGCCAGCAGATCCTACCAACGACACTCCAGCGGGGGATTCACCGGCACCCCACAACCACCCTTCTCTCTACGACGTACCTCATAATGTCTCACAGTCTCCTTCTACCGAGCAGAGCAGTAGAGATGGACAATCAGAGTACGAATCTGCTCCTCAGTCAGCCATTTCTCAGCCGTCTCCTTCTCTTCCCCAACCCCCTTCGCCTGTCCAATCCTCGGTGCCCATTGATACCCCTTCCGATTCCCCAAAACCCGCACCTGCTCGCACAGACAAAGTCGTCAATCTTTCAACCCCGCCCCCTGGGAAAGTGACGAAGCAGGCTGCTTCCCAAGACAGCACCACTGCTGTCCCTTCCCCAAGTCCAGCCGCGCCTGTACCGCTTAGCATACAGGCGCCTAATCCACTACCCGAGTCTCGACCACAGAGCAAATCTACTTTCAAGGCTGTTGTTCATCGCAAGGTCACTGAGCAACAGGTTACCCCTGCAGCGTCCCGCCTTGCCCCGCCTGCAACTTCAAAGCCGACCAAGCAGCGACGTGGCATCAGTAACATTAATGTTGTCCAAGTACCTCCTAGTCCAGGAACCGGTGACCTGGCCATGCTCCTGGGAGATGCAGCATTGCTGGAGCTGAGGCTCACAGAGGGAGATGGCACAGGTTCGAAAGTCAACGAACTGCTGGAAAGAACGCCCACCAGCGCAACTTTCGAACCTGACCCTCGATATACGTCGGCTTCTACTCTCACTGAGCATGCACCCATGCCTTCCGTCGACAGCGGTTCGCAGTCGGGGCGATCAATGTCCATCCCATCGATCAGAGAGCCATTTGGCGATGGGGAGATTCCCGAGGGGGAGGAAACGGATGGTAGAAGTCTCGCATCCACCACCTTCTCGCAACGGTCACCCTCGCATCGTAAATACCTGTCCAACATCTATCGTCTCACAGGCCGACGGTCATCCGGCTATATGCCCGGTGCTTATCCACGGGATAGCATGTCGATGTCGTCTGAAGACTCTTCCCCTGTAACAACACCATCAGATAATGGCAAACGGAAAGGATTTGGTCTCGCTTGGCCAAGTGCGTCTCCCAAGAAAGGCGGGCCCAACGTCGGTCGTTCAAGTTCCTTTGCCGACAAGATCTTTAGTAGGAACAGGACAAAGTCCAACGTGAGCTCGGGAGACCAAGGTACGACTCACAATGTCTCGAACGCATGTGGTGAGTGACCTGATGGTTTATTTAGCGTCAGAACGAACCTCGTTATACGGGTCGTCTCAACCGAGTCTGACACTCACTTTTCCTTCCGAACTGTCCCCCGAGTCACACTCTGAGGGGTTGGACATTGGTGCTAGTCCAACGTCGTGGATATCCCCCTGTGACTCGAACCCGGAGTTCTCCCCTGCCTCTAGTCTTCTCGATAAGGACATATTTGATGCTTTCCCATCTGTTCCACAAACCCTGCCTCCGGGTTTCCACCTAGATGCCGAAAATGCCAGCGTGGGACGCGCAAGTACCCTCCCAGTCAACGGACGTAAACAAGTCGACCAGCGACTCTCGATGGTGTGAACGCGTCCTGGATTCCCCAGCTTGTTTTTTACTCTTTCTTTTCCTTGTCTAATCGATACGGAGGGGAGCTGTCCGATCCTTTAATATTGCTTGCAGGTAACCGGGCTATCTCCATGTCTGTCTATCACATCACTCACTGGTTTATGTAGTCTTTTTTCTCTCCTCTCTGCTTTCTCTTGTCTACTTGTTTTCCTTTCTTCCTTTTACCCGTTTTGCTTGCTATACACTAATTACAGTTGCATGGTTCGCGCATGGTTTGACTGCTCAATCTACTCACTACATATTGTCATCACTCTGGCTGGAAAATGTTATGATGCGTTCCAAGTTGCGCTTTTCCTTTACTCATTTTTCAGGGCCACCCGAAAGTAAGCGATTACGTTTTTCTTCTGCCTGATTGCTGCAAGCGAAACCCTTTGATGCCGTCCCTGGATGCTGTACTTCCGGATTGATGCGGGGATTCAACTTTTAAACTCCAGTATGCAGCCGCAACCGGCTCTCGCTACGACCACAGCGATGTCCGAAGAGGAGATTGAAAGTATGAGGCGAGACAACTCGGAATCCTATCTTGCACAGGATCTTTTTTCCATGACCAACTTGCCACGGGCTAGATCATTATAATGACATTTATGTCTGTCCGATCCATCATAGATCTGGGAATCCAGTACCACTGATCATGTTGAGAGTTTTCATCGCATTACGAGCATTGTAGACCACATTCGATTTTCTGTCCGTGATAACAGATTTCCAGTCTGACGGGAAAGTTGTGTTCTGAAACGTTTGCACGGCAAAGCAGCATAAGCGGACACTGATAGCAGCAGCGATGTTCCCGCAACCATCATGATCTGGCGTTTCAGACACCATGACACTTGAGGAGCAAAATTGACTGATCCCATGGTCATATCGCCGTGTCTGATTGTTCTTGATGCGGACGTGATACGGTCCCACAACGGCACAACGGCTGATATCGTTGTGAGGACGTGTTTTTATTATAAACCAGACATTCGAACAAGACAAACTTATAAAGTCCTGTACGCACGAACGCCACGCTGCCACGAAAAACGTCCACGATAGGGATCGTCCCCGTCAAGTTTGCTATCCACAAGCCCCGCTGCGCGTCATAGGTTCGTTCTATTTACTCGCACGATGCTGTGCCCGAGCTTCCTCTCTATCGTCGTGTTATCATTGGCTGGTATACCGGTGAGCTATCAGACAGATATTGAACGTGCGTTCTCAAGCTCACCGTGTCCGGGGTGTGTATAGTCTGCTTCGCGGACGTATCCTGAACCTCGCCGGATTTGGATCCACAGCTATCTGAGGTGTTGGCATCATTCGTTGTTGGAGACGCGGCGAGAGCACAGACGCGATATCGTTATTCCCGTTCCCAGGACGGGCACTGGAACTGAGGTCAGTTTAGGATCCCGGCGGGTTTTGCGGGCACAGGTAAGTAGGGCAATGTTGTACCGTTCGTATCCCCGTCTTGGATCATGATTGGGATTCATTTCCGGGTGATAATGCTGCACGCCACGGCGATGTTGATCAAAGGTCCCGACGATTTGATGTTCAAAGACGCCGACGTATTGAATCCTGTTTGGCTCGCAAACTTGTCGCCACCCCTGGGCAAAAGGCGTTTGGCTTTGAGTATGGGATGACGACGCCTTTGGTCAGGTCAGAGGTGGCGGCACCGCTTTGTAGCCGGTACCTACCGATGCAGGTTCCGGCATAGAGGAGGCCTGTCCCTCCCGGAGAGTTCCGTGGCTACGAATGGCCCCCTCGGCGTCGGCCAACCCGTCCAAGGCGGCGAATTCAGATCCATCAGACTCTTGCTCTTCGTGAGACACTCCGCTGTGCTGGGGACAATAAGAGGGCGCCTGAACAGTTCGCCTCCGAGTCGAGGAGGGCCCCAAGTATGGCGAATGCCTTTTGTTTCCTGTATGGGTAATGTGAATGATGTGATAGCCCGACTTGGATGCCCTCTACCTTGGTTCCTGGCCAGTGACGCACATACATGGTATCGTCTCGGCGCAATGGAGACGGATATGGGCCAACGTCATTACACTGCCAGCTTGCTGTATCCTGCCACACATTTTTCGTTCCCACTGGAGATGTCACCCCAAGTACAGGCCAAGAGTGGTGCGTTTGTGGGACCTGGAGATGTCGAAGGGGCCATTGACACGCTGCCGATCAGTTCTGAGTGTTGGTATTGGGATGCGATCAAGCATGTGCTGGCTCGGTATTTAATTTCAGCGACGAGTCAGGACATAAGAGGCTGTGAAGGAGGTATCTTGAGGTATCTGCCTCGCTGTGCACACGTTTCCGATTGCTGCCAATCTCGTCGAGACCGCGATCCGAGTGCGAATGTGATCTGGACCGGAAATAACACGACATGAGTCTAATCAGGGCTGTCATCTCCCGTTCGCAAGGCGATGGGTGCGAGCTCAGTTGGGATCTCTGCATCTCGAATCTCACCCTCAACTGGATCTCGTAAACCGCACGGCTTTTTTTTTACCAACTCTGAATTGATACCTCAGAGTCGCAGCGCTTTATAAAGCCTGTGCTATTCTCATCTTTTTTTTTCTTCTTCTTTTGCTCCAGGTTCAACTCGTTCTCGCCTTCCTCTGCGTGGCCGCGCCCCATGACAGAGTATAATACCTCGCCAGAAGCCATCGAGGTCTTTAGAAGCTCCAAGGAGCGTACCGCATACTGGGTGCACTCGCACTCGCCCTTTTACGACCAGTTCCACTCCCCCGACAGCCCGCCCTCCGTCGTAGGAGAGCTAGAGGAACGCGAGTCAGACGACGACAGCACCCACTCCCTCCCTCCCAAGATGGTCCTCAGATACGGCGGCGATCGCGCAGACATCCCCATCTCTCACTGGCACTATGGGAATACGCATGACCCCCATCGCGGTCCTGGCGCGCGCCCCCGTCCACACACGTACCGCTCTCATGACCGCGCGAGGTCCGCCGTGGATGCGTATCCCCCTCCCCACCTGCGATACCATGACCATGCGGCGCAGCATCACCATCCTGCCCGGCACGGTCTCCCGAGGGCGTTCGAGGATGATTTCTCCACACCTCCGGAAGAGATCCACATCCTCCCTTCTGACCCAAACGCGCAACCCTTTCGCCCTACAGGGACGTACCGACCCCGTCGCGCGTCGGAGCCTCACCGTCGTCAACTGCCACAGCCTGTTCTCCCCGGAGACGAGCCAGAGGTAATCGAGCCCCTTCCCCCACGTTTTCCTCCAAACCACGTCGAAGCACCCCCGCCCATCATGTATTCCCACTCGCAGCACATTCATGACCCATACGATCATCACCACCCCAGCCACTCACACTCACGTGGTAATCGACCACCCCCGTCGATCGTTTACGCCCCAGGGCATCACCATGCGAATGATCATTACGCCCCACCTACGATTGTTTATGCCCCGCATAAAGCTCCCGGAATGACACACACGGTCTCCGCACCAACAGGGTCTGGGTTTCCCCAGTACCCTCGTATCAAGGCGACCCCGTACAATCCCGTGCGCAGCAATCTCTCCTCTGTATATGAGGAACCACGGTATGGTCCTAGAGGTCCCATGCGTAGAGAGCACAGCATGTCCCGTGCCCCGTCTCCCCTCAGCGATGTAGCTAGTGGAGACTCTGGGGGCACCTACTACATCATTCCTACCCCCGGCCAAAAGGTCAAGGTTTTGGTACGTTGTCTGCGACGTCTCGCCGCCGCGTTCATTCTCAATGCCAGTACAGCCGACTGACATTTGGCCGTATATAGGTCGGACCCGAACCTTCGCTTTATACGGCAACCTCCACCACTAAGTCAGCTTCAACGCCGCACTCGCATTATTCGGTTGCGAGTAGCGGCGGCGGATTGAAGAAGCCGCTGTTTAGTCGGCTGATGAGTTTTGCCTCGGATCTGCGGCCCTCTAGAAATTTTCTCCATCGCAGGCACTCGCTAGACAACTCTTCCCGTGGACGTTCCCGTGAACGTTGATCATCGTCTCTATCGTCTTGTTTTTCTCTTTTTTTTTTCTGATCCTCTTTTTGATACACGCTTATGGCTCTTGTGACGATGCAAATATGTTGTAAGTCAGAAACGTCACCGAACACTCGTAATACCACCTTCGACTCCTATAGACTGTTTAAACGATTGGGCATTTTGTATGGAAGCATTCTGTAGCTCTAATACGCACTACCACTCTCCTTTTTTTCCCTCTTCCCTCTTCAATTATCCCGTCACCTCGCCGCCTTGCCTCGCGCCTGGCTTCCATCTTCCTCGCGGGATACCACTTTCTTTTCTGTATCGCCTCGTTTCAAGAATAACTTATGCACCTTTTCCCATTTTCTCTCTCCTTCTCTAGGCTTATCGTACTTGGCATTTCCTTCTTTTTTGGTTCGCACACATGTAGTATTAGTACCATGTCATGTGCCCTTCTTCTGATCCAGCGATCCTTTGTACAGTTTTGTACCAGGCTATACCGATACGCGTATCGCAGAACTTGAACAGAAATACACTTGGAACTAGATGCCAGCACACATCATTGATGACCGAAGCTACTGACGACTGACTGCGTGGACATGTTCGCATCGCCTCATAGTTGCGGTGGTACACGGTCTGGAAATGGGCTGTAGACCATGCGCTCGAGGAAGCGCATCGCCGATTCCCCGAGGCTTGAGCTTGCGGCCCGATCTCGTTGAGTCTACGCCCCTGCCAATTTGAATTGACCACATCGTGCCATAAACGCTGCCTCCCCACACCACACACCACACACCATGACCGGGGCCCTGAAGGCCTGAAGGCCTGACTTGTGGGGGTGTTGTCTGGACACGCTGCGCACGTCCGTGTCCACCACGAACGGCATGACGCGTGACGCAGGGTGATGACGTCGATGCCCAGTCTAAATCATGTTCATGTCCATGTCATGTGTTCATGGTCCTATTAGTTCATGTATTCGTTGTATCGCGTGTTCATGCCATCGTCGAATCACATCGATGAATCGATGATGTGATCGTGTGGTGGCGCAACGTTCTCGGGGACCCTGAACGTGCGACGCGTGACGCTCTCAACAGGTCGAGCTTGCCAGAGTGTGCACTTCCTTATAGCCCGAGGTTGTCGTCGTTGGCCGTGTATACTGTAGTATGTACCCATCCCACGTACGTGTACGCGTAGCCTAGTAGCCGTGACCGCGTCGCACGACACGAATGACGTGTGATCCATGTCGCGAGGTCCAGGTTCCAAAACGTTCACGGTGTCGCGTACCTCGTCGTCGAAGGCGCGTTTTAGGTGGGGGACACGTGGGAGGGTCGACTTGATGCAGTACTGATGCGATGCCGACTTGACCAAGGAGGTTCGGAACAAGCATTTATTGGTTGGAAAATGAAGGCAGACTTGAATCAGAACTGTCAGACGGAGTCCGACGTCCGAGGTGGCATACTTGAAACGGTCGTGATGACGACGGACTCACGTCTACCCCCGTCCACGAGTATATATAAAGTATAAAATGGTTACTACAAAGCATAAGTATACGTATACTTATGCCGCGGCGAACTACATAGGACGCGTCGATGGACAAGGAGAATCCCGACGAGTCCAGACTCCAGATTCGAGATGTCCGGCACGTGCTGCACTGGCAACAACCATTACAATCAGTACTTGCCTACTACACAGCACAACAGCACTGTACTACTCGAGTTCGTATACGTACAGTGCGGCCAGGACAGCAGTTCCCCCCCTTTTTTTATTATGCTATCTGAATCGTCCTTGTTTGCTGTACAGCTTTCCCGGAGGCGGTGTGGTTTTTTTTCATTACGGTTAGGTAAATGATGTACATGAGTAATTCGGTTCATGGCGTCCTTTATCGATGCGTCGTTGTCCTTGGACGCGACCGAGACGGAGCGGCGAGGGTTGACCCCATCGTCACGGTGACCAGTGCTAGAAGATCCGCGTGTATGAGTGAACAAGATCGTGATGCGGCGCTGGATTCCCCGGCTTAGAATACTATCATTCCCCCCCTTTTTTTTTGAGTCCGTCGAGCGCATCTCGATGAGTTTTACTTATCAGAGGGGACGCGTCTTTGATGAATACTGTAGGCATCATGATTCATGATACATACGTACATGGACCGCAATGGCATGGACGCACAGACAAATGTGTATCGGCATCAAAGAAACAGAGAACACGAACCGTGACGAACAAGAAGTCAAGAACAAGAACAAGAAGACGAAGACAAGAGGGTTTATCTACGCACCGAATCGGCATCGCATCACATCGCGCAAGGCAGGACAACGCCATACCCGGATACAGCCGTCGCCGTCCAACATCGCGATCACATCCATGGTCATATCATCCATTTCATGATTCCATCTGACCCCCCCCCAAGTTGATGCGTCTTGGTTATCGTCCGGGGACCGGGGGACCGAGGAGAGAAACTATGTCCTCGGCGGGACAACGTTGACGTACACCCCCGTGACTACGCGCGAGTGCTTATCTTCCGGTTCGAGGGTCTCGAATCGAATCACGCCATCATGCATCGATGCTATCGATGCGAGCTTGCCACCTTGGGGACACCTTCGTACCTCTTTGTGAAAAATTTCCCCGCGCCGCATCGGGCAACGTCGCGTCGGTGCTAGAGAGCAGTTAGAAATCGATACTCCCATGCCCGTGGTCCAGCCCTCCGCGTGACTTTGATTCAAATTTCAACTCGAACCAACATTGGTAAAGTAAAAGAGAGAGGGAGAAATAGTGTGGGGAACGTCGAACCCTTGGCATCAGAGAAACTATCCGCGTTTGGAACGAGCGCGTTTTTTGCGATTGAGCGCGGCGAGTGGAGCTTCATTCGTGACCAGTTGCATTTACGCGTATCCAGTGCGTTCATTCGGAAAGAGAGGTGAAATGAAGACGATGTCGTGATACGTGTCTGTGTCCACCGTGTGGAGCGACGGTGACGATCAGAGACGGCATTCAAGTCCAAAGATGCCGCAATCAAGCCGAGTTTTTTGTTCTTCCAAGTGGGAACGTCGATGCTTGCGTCATCAGATATCAACGCGAGGCAACGGTTGCCGTGCCCTACCACGGCGACGCCGTCGACGAAAGTTAAAGATAGGGTTCGCACATTTGACTGCAGGAAGATCATTCTGGCCGAGAAGAATTAGGGGGTGCTTGTTCAGCACCATCATCCATCTATCACAATGTCGACCCGTTTCGGCGTTTTTTTGTTGTTGTGGAATCCGTGCTCCAATTGTGACTGTGGTGACCCCGGTTGCCCAGGAGGAGCCAAGTTGTGCCATGGAGGGATCCGGCATTGACCGCGATCGGTGCGCAGTACTTCTTCTCATCAGCACGGCCAAGGTCGACCACATAGGGATATATAACCACCATAGATATGAATCCGAGCATCGTCGTGGAGCCAAAAACGAACAAGGACAACAACAACATCGGCTGCGGAATGCTGACGAACAGGGTCCGATATGTATTCATGAATCGGCGCAGTCGGGCGTATGAGATGGGCGCTCGGCTCGAATACAGTGACTGCGCGGCCGCCCGCACAAATGGCGTTGGTGCCTGCATTTGAGGGAGAGTTCTGAATTTCTGATGTGAGCAATGGGCCAGATAAACGTGCGGGCGGCGTCCACGTGGCTCGGATGGTTTTCATTAAGAGGTCCAGTGTAGAGGTGTTTCTGACCGGCGATGGGGCTTTAGAGGGAGGGAAGCGATAACCATGATAGCATACCTGTTTGAGTGGGATCAAATGTTGCGTCATCATTAAATCACTTGAACATGAACATTGTGGACGCTGTGAAAACCGGGCACGGTTTACGATAATCATTAATTGGAGATTGAGGGAGTGTTTTTTGAGACGGCGATGAGTGGTGAAATCAAATTGTACTCGACACGGTCGAGAACAAGTACAGCCAGGGGAGACATGTTCTGTCTGTGGCCAGTGCAGCAAACAGGTCTTCGACAACTCGTAAAAAAGAATTTGAAACCATCCACAGACGCATTGGCAGTAGACGGCCGAATCGGGTGAAGTTGACGAACGTGGAAAAGAGTGACCAGGGAATAATTAGAGTTCAATTATTGGATATGAAGATGCTTTGCAACAATATGGCAGTAGGGGGATAGAGGCAGCACGAAATAGCATGTTGGCGAAGGAGAACGGACCGAGACCGATCGGGGGTGCTCAAGGTGATGGGAGCATCAAACTAAAGCCTGTCAGCAAGTACGAACACGGGACGACAGATAGAAGGAGGGAAGACTGACGAAACAAGTACCTCCTGTATGTCCACGTAATACGAGCGTGGTGGGAATAAGGAGGAACAAAGATAGCATATATATGCTGTGCCTGCACGCAATATAGGAAAGTGGCACGAAAATGGCACATCTACATCGATAATCGTTCCTTCGCAGGCACGCCAACGACGTTGGACACACCGTGAGCATGAGACGGCGATGCCCAGAGGCAGGACTGGAAGCTGATACACATGCTGCTGCTTCTGTCCACTCAGAGACCACTCATCTCGCTAATTTTTTCTCGTGCCGCCTGGACATCGCCGCCAACGTTGGTCGTGCAGCAGTTCTAAGCAGTGAATATCCTCGGAGATGGTGGATGGGGTATTTCGGCATACAAAACCTGATAGACGTTCAGTGGGACGACGTCAAACAAATGGGGATAATGTACACGGGATTCCCTGCAGGGTATGGTAGGGGGTGACGGGAGGTAACCATGTCTACTGGTGTCCTTGCAAACGTTGTACATGCAACAGAGTGTGGACGAACGCTGCAACAGGGATGTCCCATCGATAATCATAGGGGTGTTGATTTCATATCTAGCAATGCATCGTTGCGTTAACATGCGATGGCAGAGAGCAAAACTCGCGGTGCCTTCAAGTGGGGATAGAGTGGACCAACAGGAAAGCGGGCGATGATCATGTGGATATTGGAAAAGCTCTCAAGAATGGATGCCACGGCAGTGCTGCATCGCATGTCAGTGACGGGTGGTTGAAAATAGGCGCAAAATACGACTGGACATGTTTCAATGTATCGGATGGATCTGATCGCGTTGGCAACGGTGCGACCGAGGTTCTATGGCACGCAACGCGCAGAGCTGGGGTTTTGTGGGTAACTGAGATGGTGCTGGACGGTAATGATCTTTGGTCGACCCCGTTAACGTCGCCGAGGTCGCGCGTATTATGTAAGCAGGGGCTGTCACGGTGGGCGGCGTGACAGTCGGGCACTGTGTGGACTCGACACCCTACTCCGAAGCCATGACAAGCACTGGAGACGGACTGGCTGAGCGTATTTTGCCCCCGCGCGGTGCAGCACAGAAGGCGTCGGCGAGCTTTGCAGAGCAGCTGACGGACTCGCCAGGTCGCTCAGATGTCGACTCCCCGTCGTCGTCCAACCCGTTTTGCGAACCAGCTCACAGAACAAAGTCTGTCAAATACCGCTACACTGCGACCGGAAAGCATCTCTCTTCCCCGCTCAAAGGCAGCTCTTCATCTCCGGACAGAAAACCTAAAAAGTCAAGGCTGACGACACTCACACCTGCACCCTCATCACATGCGGCCAAAGGCAAGGCGCCTGCAGTGGCGACAACCTCCCGTAAACGCAAGGCATCTGCCGCGTCTCTCCGCAAGGAGGACATGCTGAATGCCATGTTCTTGTCATCCCCGTCTCCCTTGTCGAGCGCACCCACCACACCTATCGTCTCCACGAAAGACCTCCCTTCATCACCCACGCTTACGGCGAAAGAGTCCCTTCCGGACCTGCCAAAGTGTCTCCCCGTCTCAAACACACTTTCTCTCCACTCTTTGCAGCCCGCCGCGTCGGTATTTAGCCTGCTGTCACAGCCCCTGTCTTCCAAACGGAAGCAAAAGAAGAACAAAGCAAATGCACAAAGTGCACACGCTTGGGATATTGGAAATTCCGTCTGGGTACTCGTCAACCAGTCAGGTGTACCCGCCGACAACACTGCGCATCCTCAGAATGACCCCGAGTCCTCTGAGTCCCTCATGTGGTGGCCCGCACAGGTGAGTGACCACACCAAGGACCCAGGCGGATACTACATATGCGTCATCCCAGGTTGTACAGACTCACCCTCTTCGCGTGTCCATGTTTGGAGAATTTCCGTCCCCGTCCTCGACTCACAGAGGCCTGTGTACGATCTTTGCCCCTTCATCCTCTAATATCCAATCCATTAATGACGATAGTGGCGCTAAGCGTTTCTCGCGTGCCACGTTTCGTCTCGCTTCCGTGTCTCCAGATGACGATGCTGGCCCGCCGACCAAGAAACCACGTCTTGACGAGATTGAATCCATGGAAGCAAGATGGGAATCCGCTGTACAAAGTATGGACAAGGCTTCTACGCTCGAGAAAGATGGCCTCCCAGCACTTTTATCTTCCTATGCAACGACTGGAGGCACTTTCTACGACTCTCTCGACGAATCCGACCCTGACACGTCCAACCTCAGACAGCCTTTGTACAAGCCTACAAACACAGCTTCCAAGAAGCCAAGGCCGACGGGGTCGACGAGAAAATTGAAAGCCCAGCGTTCGAGAGCGAACTTGAAGGACGACATCAACGGGACGCCACTCCGCGACTACTCGCCGTGTCCTCCAGATCCGACGCTCCAAATTCCGGGAGAACTCATCTTCGCACTGGCTCCTAAAACAGGAGGTTTTTATTGGCCCGGCAAGATTCTCCAACATGTACCGGATCGCAAGGAAAAATACAGGGTCAAGTTTTTGGATGACGAAGAACACGTGATCACAAGGGATAAATTTTTCACTTCGGAAGAGGAGGGATTCATTCTGTGTACATTGGGAGAGTGGGAGAGTGCAATCAAGACCACAGACGACCCCGAATCCGGAGACGAGGGTGGGGAATACGGTGCCGATGATGCGAATGCGCAAGATCTTGACGAATCTGCCCTGCCGCCACCGCCACCCGCAGGAGATTTTGAAGATCTTTCCGTCCGCATACAACTTGCGTATGTGAAGCCCGTCTTGCAAGCGATTTTGAACAAGGAATATGCGCCCGCGAGAGAGAAGCATGAAACATTCATGAGGGGTGGGTCGGGGAGGGTTACACTGCTCAAGTCGGCAGGCGTGAGAGGGGGCATGGATGTGCGACTCGTAAAGGCAGTTCAAAAGGCAATATGTGAGTGGGTACTTGGGGACAGCGGCCTCAAACCCGAGAGGCTCGACGCGGGGGACATTGTAACCGGGAGCAGTGAGGTAGAGGGAGGTGCTACCGCCAAAGCTTCTCCAGATGTTGCGTCAGCGGAGATATTGCCTCGTGCTTCGATGGAGGACGACAAAATGGAAGGTGTCGAGGGTGTGGTTGTCCCAGAAGATACACGGGCAGACAAGAACGATGGCATGACGAGTGCAGCTTCACCTCTGACGACACTCTACAAGCAAGCTGAAGTCTATGAGATGGATGTTGATGGACGTGAACAGGTAACGTCCATTTCTACCGATTTGATCAATTCCACCGAACCACGAGTCATAGGATCTGGTGGATTTACCTCCTCCCACGAACGGTGCCACCCTGAGTCCTTCGATCAAGCCTCCCAGGAGTCAATTGGATGTACGGCATATCGCAATCATCCATGAGATCTGACCCTGAGCACTCAATAGCTTCTGGCCGAAGTCTCGCAAGCAGTCGCAACTGAACCTTCGTTATTGCCTTCCCATCCCGAAGTTCCTAAGTTAAAGGTTCATCTATTGGACGTAACAAGCAGGGTAATCTAATTGTATCGCTCGTGGACGTATTCTGATCTCCCGACCTAGGATACGTCCTCTCAGCCCAGTCCACTTACTCCCATTGCGGACGAAGACCAACAACCACCCTCGCGGAAAAGTGTTTTAGTCCTGTGTGATGAGTTTGAGGTCCTATCAGGTGTCGAGAAACTTGACGTGAGTACCTCTTTTGTGACTTCCTACCTGGTTCCTGACTCGTGGTAGTATTGTCTCAACATTCTCCTCCCCGAATGCGTCCAACAGCTCATTTTGTGGCGTTGTGGAGAACGCACTTCCTCTGCGCTTCTCTCTCCCGAAGAAGAGCAGAGACTGCACGATGTGGGTGCTCGCAAAGCTGCGGAGACGGACTGGGTGGACGACGTGATGAGACTTCGGGAAGCACAAACTAGATTGCGGGGTATTGATCTAAACAAGAGGGCAGAGGAGAGGAAGGCGGAGGTCATGCATGGTGGAACGAGGACTCGGCCACGGCGAGCAACCGTCTCAAGGCCGTGACGCCCATTCATTTGCTTCAGCTTCATACAGTACTTTCATTGCTTTCATACTAGTGGTATATAGCTGCCTTGTACATACCTAGCGTTTTCTGTGTAATGACGGTGCCTTTCGCAGTAGCTAAAATTGGTCTGAATTCATGCATCATATCCTTTTACACCCGACCATCCTTTTTGACGATCCTTGTTTTCGCCTTTCCTGCGCCGTCGTACTGTACCATACTCGAAACAGGCTTTCACAGAGAGCTCTCCACGCTCATTTCTCACAGTAAATGATCGTCAATGCCACCACCGACGTCCAGTGATGCCTGGTTGACCGCACGCCGATTCGGAATTGTAATTGACGCTGGATCATCCGGCTCGCGGCTTCAAATATACAGCTGGAAAGACCCACAGACCGTACTGGAAGACTATGGAGACGCTGTCCGGAACGTGTTGCCAAAGGTAGAGAAAGGTGTGCAGGTTGGCGAGGGATGGATCACAAAGGTCGAGCCTGGTACGCCTCATACCCTTTTCTTTCGCAACCTGGTTGCGCGTTTCTGAGGACACTTCACATGGCTGATGCTCGTGGTTAATTTTTTTTTTGTCTAGGTTTATCTTCGTTTGGAGACAACCCGGAAGGCGTCGCTGGGTACTTGGAACCTCTCATTCGACATGCACGCACATACATCCCACCCTCGCTCGAGTCCGAAACGCCGCTGTTCCTCCTCGCCACAGCGGGCATGCGCCTACTCGAGCCACTCCAGCAGGCCCGCGTCCTGAACGCAGCATGCTCCTTCCTCCGAACCGCCTCCGTCTTCCGCATCGAGCCCGAGTCCAAAGACGGGCCGTGCGGGTCAAGCGTGCAAATCATCACAGGCGAAGAAGAAGGCCTCTTTGGGTGGATAGCCGTCAATTACCTCATGGACGGCTTCGTCGGGGCCGAGCAGACGACGTACGGGTTCCTGGACATGGGCGGGGCATCGACGCAGATTGCGTTTGAGCCAGCCGAGGAGGACGTGGTGGGGAACGAGGCGGCGCTGGTAGATGTGCGGTTGCGGTTGTTGGGCGGGGCCGAGATCAAGCACAAGGTGTTTGTGACGACGTGGTTGGGGTATGGGACGAATCAGGCAAAGGAACGGTATGTCGCTGAGGTGATCAGGAGTGCGGAGGCCGCGGGAATGCTCGACGACTCGGAGGGTGTGGACTCGCGACAGATACAAGACCCGTGTTTACCCAAGGACCTGTTGCTCACGGGCAAGGTACACTCGAACGGAGGTACCTCCGTGCATCACACGTTGGTGGGCACGGGCTCTTTCACGCAGTGTTTACGAAAGACGGCGCCGCTTCTCAACAAGGACGCGCCATGCCCGGATGCACCATGTTTGTTCAATGGCGTTCACGTCCCGCGCATCAACTTTACATCGTCGCATTTTATCGGGGTCTCAGAGTACTGGCATTCCTCGGAACACGTCTTTGGACTCGGCGGTCCGTACGACTTTGTTCAGTACGAGCGCGCCGCAACTCAGTTTTGCGCGCGAGATTGGGATGGGATCGTCAGAGAACACGAAATGTCGAAAAAGGCGGGCCTGCTTGGAGGGGATGGAGAGGTGATGCAGAACGGACAGGTCGTCGAGACGGGCAAGTGGGGCGACCAGGTCGAGATTTCACGACTGCAGTTGCAGTGTTTCAAAGCCGCATGGGTTGCCAACGTGCTGCATGAAGGCATTGGGATCCCTCGTATCGTCGATCCTGGAGGTAATTCGACTACTCAGGGCGAAAAGGTCGCGCAGCAAGCTGAGCAGAAGGGACTTGGGCGACCCGTCTTCCAGTCTGTGGATACCGTCGGAGACATCGCGATCAGTTGGACACTTGGCAAGATGGTCCTTGAAGCGAGTAAAGAGGTGAAGCCCTTGTCGAGTCATAGTCGACCTCTGGTGGACCCCGTGCAAGATATACCCTCCAACTTGCGACATCCTCCCATCACGCCCATCCGACCACCTTTTCTAGACTTGGATGCAATCGAAGAGAGAATATCACAGCATTTACCCCCCGTCTTGACGCGCGCGTCTCTCGGCTTTTCGCCTGTTATGTTTCTATTCTACTCCGTGGTGCTATTGCTCTTGGGTTGCATGGCACTCCGACTACGCCGACCATTGAGCACCGCGCTACGACGACTGAGACGCGCATCACTAAAGCGCGGCGTTGACAATGCCTACTTGATGGAAGAAGGCAATCTCTCCCAGACGACGTCCTCGTGGATGCTTCCACTCTCGCTCCTTCGACCTCTCCGCCGCCTCGTCTCCTTGTCGCACCTCTCGCGTCCGCGTCCCCCACCGCTCAACCTGACCTCGCACCCCGCCCGACCAGTGTTGCGACACACACAGTCCTCTCCTGCGTCACCGGCGCGGGTGTCCCCGACACCGTCTCACTATGAGCCGGCGTATGTTTATCCACCGATTGGAACGTCGACGGCGTCTCAGTACCACTCGCGCGCGTCGTCGCCGACGTTGGGAAGTGTATCGATGCCAATGGCGATGTCGGAGGAAGGGGCGATGATGGTGGCGGGTGTGTCGTCATTGTCGGCGCGCTCGAAGAACGCGTCGCAGATGAGTTTGACGACGTTGGCGCCGAGGCAGATGCCAGTGATGCGTACTGGGAGTGGTGGGTTGCAGGTGCCGAATGGGTACCATCATGTGTGATGCTTTGATGGGAAGGAGACGTGGAGGCGCATTCTGTCTGGACTGGTCGTCTCTTTGGATGGGACGTGGATGATCTTTTCCTTTTCTTTTCCTAATTTTTATCGATTTGGCTTGATTTATTTGCGATGACTAGAGACTTTTTTTACAGACTATTTAGGAATATAGGTGGACCTGAACGTGTACGACGTAATGACATGATTGTTTGATAGGTATGTTTCTTTTTCTCCGATGTCTATGGAAATCCAGGATTGAATCGTGTAAGCAGAAACAAGTTACGACGGAGTCTTTCGAGCGAACCGTAGTCATCATGGAGAACTTGAAACCTCGTTTCATGCGATCGGTGAGGTCTTTAGTGAGTGTGCGCCGGTACTATCGGGATCCACCAAAATGCATAACTTTACGCATCTCTTGAATGACAACAACTTGGGATCTTCAAGGCGCTTGTAGCGGAGAGTTCCTATCCACCCATCTTGTTACGCTGAAGTAATCGTGGGGATCCGCTGGCATGCCAAGAGGCGACTCAGATCGTATGTGTAAAGCACGCTGTTGAGTCTCCTCGAAGCCTGCGTTCTCGTAGGCGGCCGTGTATGGTCTCTACACCAAAGGTCGTTTTGGCCGAATGGAGGACCGTACATGCATAATCGAATCCTTGAAGCGAGGATAGGGGGAGTCTCGTGGCAGACGTTCTAGGACCTTCCGACGACCTTCGTAACTGATAGTCGCAGTAGGTTTCCGAAAACCCGACAAAAACGGGCCACTTGCCAGTGGAAAAAGAAAGCAAAAACCCAATCAACATTAGTATCGTCACGGCATGGATCATCATCTCCCCCGAGTTAGACCTTAGTGCTTGCGGATCACTAGCAGAAGATGAGTCAGTGTGATCAGTACGACACCGGCGGGCCTAATACTTGATTCCGAATCCCCACAAAGCCAAGTGTCCTTAAGGGGGTCATACGTGGACCTCTTAGGACATCTCCAGTCTGGTGACCAGACCGTCTAATGAGGCAAGCCGTCTAGAATCTCGTCCGGATTGAGACGTTCATGTGATACCCTGTCATCCCCATGTGAGTGTTGATACAAAATTGGCAAGTGTCTGCCCATCAATCAAGTTCTGGGATTGGTACCCAACCCATGCATCCGAGGGTGCGGAGGTATGTGACCGAGTATCAGCACGACTTCTTCGACCGCGTGCTCGCGCTCCGCTGATGGCAGTGTGTTAATTTACGCTGACGAAACATGGAGACGCATGTGCATGAGCTTGATGAACTTGGGTAAAGAAGTCATACCATGCAAGTTATCAGAGATTCAGCACTGTGTTGCGCCGCCGAGGACCGGGCCATCCACATCAATTGTTGCATGTGGAATTGCAATCGCAGTCGGCTTCCCTTGCCTTTGTAATCCGCAGGCGGGTTTTTGGTTTTCCAGGTCCATTATGGAGAGGGACCGTGGCGTGCGCCGTGCCAGACTGATCCTGATTCACCCCGCAACTTATCTGAATCGATCGAGCAACCTCACTTGCGCGATACTCGGTCTTGAAATGTCTCAGTGACTCCTGTCATAGATCCTCGGTATAGATCGTAATCACTGGGAACATGTGGAGCAAGCCAAGAAATGTACTGGTTTACACAGAATCGGGTATCTGAATCCGAGAAAGTAAAAAAAAGTAAAAGACACGTGCACCGCTTGCGATTGATTGATCATCTGGTCCACGTGAGCAGTGCTCAATCATTTGCCTCATCTGTAACTTCGCGTCTTCCAAACACCCGGAGACGACGGCAAGCACTCAACACCCTTCGAGAGGTGACAGTTTTAGTACTTGCGCCGTACTGACAGGCAATCTTGGGAGTGCACTCCAACAAACCGCATGTCAGTGGTCGCTCCATCAAGGAGCTAGGCTGTAGATGGGCCGTACTCAGGGTGGAGTCGGGATCCACAGAATCTATGGGTCGGCGGAGACGTACTAGTATAACGCGAGAAGTCCGCACGCCGCCGTTGATGCCCCGTTGATCGGACGCCTGCGTGACGTACCGGTCAGTACGTGGCGGCACGGGTAAACAAATGCTCACGTCTCACCTTTGCAAAGTTGGATGTTTTCATCTATCCCCTTTCCCATCTGCCAGAGTTGGCCAGCGCGAGCTAGAATGGGTATAAAACCTCTCGCCGAGTCGTTTCAGGTGAAGACCATCCAGAACCATGGCATCCGATTCTACTCACACTGAAGAATTCGCTGCAGAACCGAAGGAGCCAGGTATTTCTTGCAGGCAGGATGAGGAGCAGGCTCTCCCCAAAAATAGGTTGGGTATTGTCAGCTTCGCTTTGGTATGTACCATGTTCCTTGGCGTGCTCGACCAGGTGAGTCGGAGTCTTTGTGCCATGGTGGCATCTGACGAAGGGATTGCAAGACGATCGTCGCAACTGCGCTCCCCACCATCGTTGCCCATCTCCAGGGAGGAAACAACTACAGCTGGGTTGGAAGGTACGTCTCCGTCATCTCTGAATTTAAAGAATGTCCACCATTGGGCTCACACATGTTATATTAGTGCATATTTGCTTTCAGCTGGCGCATTTGGTCCCCTCTACGGGAAGCTATCCAATATGTTTGGTGAGATTCCTCGTTGACGAACCGTGCGTGTAAGCGGTATTTCTTACGTGTACCAGGACGAAAACCAGTCATCTATTCGTGTATAGCCATTTTCCTGGTACGATTCCATTTTCTCGGATTGAAGTGTACGTACTCTTGCTCATTCGCGATTTCAGCTCGGATCGATGCTTTGTGGGCTTGCGCAAAATATGATTTGGTTGATCGGGTGTAGAGCACTCCAGGGGGTTGGAGGTGGTGGTCTCACGCAACTTTCATTGATAATTATCTCGGACATAGTGCCGTTGAAAGAGTACGCATACAAGAATCACAAACGTCCACTTCCTAGTTTAGCTGACGGTCCTGTAGGCGGGGACGGTACGGTGGATTGCTTGGTGCTACGTATGGTATTGCGAGGTAATCTTCTCGCACGTTCCGAGCTTTGGTTCGACTAACGCTGTTCTGGACAGTGTGGCTGGACCACTCCTTGGTGGTGTAAGACTAGAATTTTCCCAAAGCGTTTGCAAATTTGATTAAATCAACCAAGTCTCTAGCGCAACATGCCTCTTGGAGATGGTGTTTCTTCGTAAACTTGTACGTGTTTGCGAGACACAATTCAGCACTTCTGACCACCAAGCTCCAGGCCTATTGGTGGTGTTGCAATGATACTATTGTCTATCTTCCTCAACGTTCACCCACCTCCGAAACGCCCGCTTCGTGACCAGATCGCTGAGCTTGATTTTATTGGACTTTTCAGTCTGGTTTTAGGCGTCGTTTTCCTCCTCATAGGGTTTAGCTTTGGCCAGGAGAGCTGTGAATATACTGTGCCATGCTTGAGGATGATTGCTAACCTATTTGAAGGGACAGAACCGTGGACAATTGTACCGCTCGTTGCGGGAGTGACTCTACTTGTTCTGGGTGGGGTGAACGAAACGTTCACAAGACGTTCAGCTATCCTTCCTCCCCGTTTATTCAAGGTGAGCTTCCATCTTAATGTTTGCATGCTATGACAACAAAACTTTGAAGACGCGTACCACTGGTTGCCTCCTAGCAGCTGCATTCCTCTACAGTGCCGTTTTCATTCCAACAATTTAGTAAGTTCAGAGAACCTCGTATGACAGGGAGCGAATCTTGCTAATCAATATCAGTTACCTTCCCTTGTTTTATCAAGGTCTTTCCTTTGAATATTGTTGTGTGTAAACATTGAGTTTGACGTTTCTTTAGTACTTGGTTCTTCGGCTACTGGTGCAGGGATCAAGTACCTATTTCCCCTGCTCTCAGAGCTTAAGGCTGCTTACCTGTCGTGCTAGATCGCTTTCCTTCATTCTGGGTTCTTCGAGTGTCTCCATCATCTCCGGATTCATTGCCTCGAAGATGGGGAGAAACCTACCATCCATCTGGTTCGGGAGCACGCTATTTACCCTAGGCACTGGTCTCATGATCACCCTGGACTACACTTCGAGCATGTATGTTTCCTTTTTCTTCTTCTGAGCGTTACTTAACGATCCAAAGTGCCGAGCAGGAACTTTTTCCACTGGTAGCAGCCCTCGGAGTAGGCTTTTTGTTCCAGGTCCCGATAGTGGCACTTCAGGCAGCGATGCCAGCAGAGGACATGGCTACCGCGACGAGCGCTTACATGTTCCTTCGGTAAGCAACTATATTCTTGTGTGTCCAGTTTCGCAGAAACGGCTGGTGTTCCCAGTGTGTTGGGTTCCGCGGTAGGGCTTGCGGTCGATGAAGCGATCATCGCCAGTGTGCTTCCACGGAAATTGGCTGCCATCCCGAACGTTGACAGCCTCGGGCTTGGGAATAACATTACTTCACTCAACGATAGCATCGAGCAAGTCCACCTGATTTCGGTGTGTGACTCTGCGTTGGGTCTGTTGCCGTCTGTTGACTAAACTGGGTTGGATCCATCTAGGATGTCATGCTTCGTGATGCGGTACTACATGCGTGGGCGCGTTCGATCGCGACAGTATGGATAGTAGCGACAGGGATAGCTGGGGTGGCTCTGATTTCGACACTGTTTTTGCGGGAGTACTCGATGGACCGCAAGAGTGGCGGGGTCCAGCATGCGGGGAAGAGCGAGAAGATGCCGGTGGAAAGGCCTCCTAGGCATAGACCAGTGTCATGGTGATTTGGTTTCAAGGACGTTTTCAGATGTTCAGGTTTATTTATTCCAGGAGCCTGAAGGGCATTGCTATATGATCAATATGTGTATCCTTGCTTTGTACGAATAATCATATGCAGAACGCCAACGATTGACCAGGACGATGAAAAGGATGGTCGGTGTCATTTGATTTTTTGATCCAACGGACAGGGACCGTGACGATGCAATCAGGACGGTCATGGCTTAGGCCACTGAGAGTGTCATCCCAGTAGACGAACAGTGGTAACAGTGGCGCTACCCTTCGATATTATCCGTGCACAAAACGATATCGATATCTGTGTCTCCTTCGTCTCCGAGAGTCAGTGGGCCTCAACGGTTCAAGTTGACGCATTACTACCACGTCGGAAAATATTCGATACCCTCACCTCATTCAATTACTTATCCTATAGAGCCCTGGCTGTGTGCGGCGCTGTGGCAAAGGCGGCGTCGCGGCTGCTGTGCGGTGCTGCCAGTACTAGCCTGCTACAGCTCAGCCATGAGTATCGTAACTGTCATTTGATTTTTTGATCCGGTGTGGTACATGAGGAAGTCTTTACTAGCGCTTGGCCCGCCAACTGCCACCAAATATTTGTGTACCCACGCCCCTGCTTTGTCCTCTGTCGCGACGCGTCGACACCATCCAATCTGATCGAGTCCGCACCTTCATAAGTTTCAATGCTGTACGATGGCTAACCTTGGCTAACGTTCAGTCGGCGTCAACTTCGTCCCTAATGCATGTGCATTTATGCCCTGGGCCGACGGCCATCACTGCCCACTTCAAGCCAGAAACGATGGTTTCGACGTTCAAATATCCATGTGCTCGAAATTGCCCGGTTCGTACGGAAGAATCGACCACAAAATGAAACAGAGATTGGTAACAGTTAGGACAACTTTGAGTTTCCAAAGCCAAACAAACGTTTATATCGGCCCCGTAGTAAGTGCAGGTTCGCATGTTCATGCCTCTCATTCTTGGCATTTCAAGTTGGGCCTGTAACCTTGGAACTAACTCGAAACAGTGGAAACAGCGGAACAGAGGCGGCGTATGTACTTGCTTCTTGAGACTCAGCTCTCACGCCCAATGCCCAGTGCCCAGCATCTTCGGAGACACCGCGGATGGGCACAGGACGGTGTGCTTTGCCGATGCACGGTTGGGTTGCGGCCTCCACATGGAGGTGTGTCTCGGTACTTTTCGTTTTCTTGGACAACACGAACAATACCCAGATGATCCAAGGTGTCGACGCGCACGCTTCCAACAATGTGCATGGTCACTGTGACTCTGTCAAAACGAACTTTTTTTGCTTGGGACCCACCCGCACAGTACGAGGCAGTAATCCACGGCAGCGAAAAACCGGAGAGGGTTACACACCGAGTGCATGTGCTAATGGCGGACAGGGTCACGAAAAGCTCAAGTCACAGCCTTGCGACGCCAAGTCTCACAATCGATCCGGATCATGTTTGGCTCGTGCTGCTGGGCTGGGCTGGATTATCGGAATGCGATCATCATGGCGATCCGAGCGCTTTCGGACATGCGTCGGTACCCCCATTCCCGGGCTTCTCTTCCACTTGATTTCGGTGCGTGACTCTGCGTTGGTCCGTTGCAATCCGCCGACTAACTGGGCTGGACGTACCTAGGACGTCATGCCTCATGATGCGGTACTGCACGCATGAACGCGTTCGATCACGACGGTATGGATAGTCGCGACGGGGATGGCTGGTGTTGCCCTGATTTCGACGCTGTCTTTGCGGGAGTACTCGATGGACCAGGTTGCTAGTAGCAAAGGTCCAGGTCTAGCTCAGTGTCATAGTGATTTGGTTCACGGTCGTTTTCAGATATTCAGATTCATTCCAGGAGCCCAGAGGGCATCGTGTGACAAGAATGTGTCCCTGCACTGTACAAGTAATTGTATGTTGAACACCAACGATCAGAACGGTGAAAAGAATGGTTGGTCAGTATCATTTGATTTCTTGATCCGACATTAATTTACGGCCCAGGACGATGCAACCAGAGTGATCGCGGCTTGTGGATGAGCCCCTGAGAGTGTATTGTCCCAGTGGATACGGATGATGCACTGGAAGGCTCGATGTCGCTGAACCGCTGAGATATTTGTGTCTCCTCCTTCGTCCTCTGCTCCTCTGCTCCTGGCGCATCGCCACGTCTAAACGTTCAAGTGTTCGGCATCGTCACCTGGTCCAATTACTTTAATACTTATCCTAGAGGCGGTGTGTGCCGCCGTGACAAAGGGGCCCATCGAAGACCTGGCAGTCACCGCTTGCCATGCAGTGCTTGCTGTCACCAATTACAACTCGGCTGATTGAGCATCAATAGTGCGCCACAGAGGTCCCTTGATCTAAAAGTCGGACTCCGACTGCGCTTAGCGAGCCACCAACCAACATTTACATACTTATCCGATCTTGCTTGACATGTAACTGATCAGTCAAACGGTGGTTCTAGAGCGGGTACGTAAACAGTGGCTCGGAGCTCAGCCTTGCTATGTCGAATGTTGTTCCTTTAGCAGCATCCAGTGTTGGTCAAGGTGAGCTGGAACGGGCATAAAATCTCAGAAGTTTTCTTGGGTCATAACCCTCGAGGACCATGGCATCCAACTCTTGCAAGACAAAATTCGCTGCAAAACAGAAAGAGCTGGGTGTTCCTAACAGGCCGGATGAAGAGGCTCTCTCCAAGAATAGGCTAGGTATCGTCGGCTTCGCTTTGGTGTGTACGATGTTCCTCGGAGCGATCGATTATGTGAGTACAGAGCCTTCAAGTGTAATGGTGGTGTCTGATGAAGAAATTTCAAGACGATCGTCGCAACCGCACTCCCCACCATTGTAGCCCACCTTCAGGGCGGAAATAGCTACAGCTGGGTTGGAAGGTTCGTGTCCTCCATCTCGGTATTCGGAGGACGTGCACCAATGGGCTGATACATGTTACATATATTAGTGCATACTTGCTCTCAGCTGGCGCGTTTGCTCCACTCTACGGAAAACTGTCCGGCGTATTTGGTGAGATCCTCTATTCATGAAGTGGGCGCGACATTTATTACTTGGGAACTAGGGCGAAAACCTCTCCTATATTCATGTATCGCTGTCTTTTTGGTAAGTTTCCATCTTCTGGGTGTGGAGTCTTCGTACCCCTGGCTTATTCGCCATGTCAGTTCGCATCAGCGCTTTGTGGGAGTGCACAAAGTATGACTTGGTTGATCGGGTGCAGAGCACTCCAGGGCGTTGGAGGTGGTGGCCTCATACAGCTCTCATTGATAACTATCTCGGATATCGTGCCATTGAAAGAGTACGCATATAAGAATCATCCACTGCTTGCTTCAGCTAACGATCCCATAGTCGAGGACGTTACGCTGGAATCCTTGGCGCTACGTATGGTATTGCAAGGTAGTCCATGCATGATTCGAGCTTGGCATCCACTGACACTATCCTGGATAGTATGGCTGGACCGCTACTTGGCGGTGTAAGTCCACGATTTCTCCAACACATCTATAAACTGACTAAATCTACGAAGGCATTGACGCAGCATGTTTCTTGGAGATGGTGTTTCTTCATTAACTTGTACGTGCCTCTTTTAATGGCAGGACTTGCTTCGACATTTCTAACCTCTGATCTGCAGGCCTATCGGTAGTATTGCAGCGGCACTGTTGTTTGTCTTCCTCAACGTCCATCCACCTCCAAAACGCCCACTTCGCGCTCAAATTGCAGAGCTTGATTTTATTGGACTATTTAGTCTGGTTGCAGGAGTTGTTTTCCTCCTCATAGGATTCAATTTTGGCCAGCAAAGCTGTTAGTCCGCAATGACATTTGTTGACGGATCGATCGCTCACCTTTCTAAAGGGACAGATCCATGGACAATTGGTCCGCTCGTCGTGGGAGTGACTCTACTTGTCGTCGGCGGGGTGAACGAAGCGTTCACAAAACGTTCGGCCATCCTTCCTCCCCGTTTATTCAAGGTAAGCTTCCATCTTAGGGTTGGTATGCTATGGTGACAAGACTTCGAAGACGCGTACCACTGGGTGCCTCCTAATAGCTGCATTCCTCTACAGTGCCGTTTTTGTTCCAACGATATAGTGAGCCCAGAGAACCTCGCATGACAGAGAGCGAAGTCTTGCTAATTCTAATATCAGTTACCTTTCCTTGTTTTACCAAGGTCCTTCCTTTTTGATTTTGTTGTGTGTGAATACTGGATTTGTCATTTCTTTAGTACTTGGCTCTTCGGCTACTGGAGCAGGAATCAAGTACCTTTTTTCCCTACTCTCAGACTTCAAGGTTGCTTACCCATCGTGTCAGATCGCTTCCTTTTACACTTGGGTCTTCCAGCCTCTCTATTATCTCTGGAATCATTGCCTCGAAGATGGGGAGAAACCGACCAGCGATCTGGCTCGGGAGTACGCTGTTTACTCTAGGCACTGGTCTCATGACCACCTTGGACGACAACTCGAGCATGTGTGCTTCTTTTTTCCTTCACCGAGCGTTACTCTGCGATGCTCAATGATCCAAAGGGCCGAGCAAGAACTTTTTCCTTTGGTGTCAGCCCTCGGAGTAGGATTTTTGTACCAGGTCCCGATAGTAGCACTCCAGGCAGCGATGCCTACAGAGGACATGGCTACGGCGACGAGCGCCTACATGTTCCTTCGGTAAGCAACTATTTTCTTGTGCGCTTAGCTTGACAACAGCGACCAATGTTTTTAGCCTGCTGGGTGCCGCGGTAGGCCTTGCGGTCGACGAAGCGATCATCGCTAGTGTGCTTCCAAAGAAACTGGCTGCAATCCCGAATGTTGACAGCCTCAGGCTTGGGAACAAAATTACGTCGCTCAACGATAACATCAAGAAAGTTCATCTGATTTCGGTGTGTGACTATGTATTGGTCCTTCGCTATTCGTCGACTGATGGGGGTTGAACCCCAACTAGGACGTCGCGCTTCGTGATGCGGTACTGCACGCGTGGGCACGTTCGATCGCGACGGTATGGATGGTAGCAACAGGGATGGCTGGGGTAGCTCTGATATCGACGCTGTTTTTGCGGGAGTACTCGATGGACCGCAAGAGTGGTGACGTCCAGAATCAGGGTGTCGGTGGTAGCGAGGAAATGGTGGAAGAAGAGGTCCAGGGATAAACCAGCGTCGGTGATTTTCTTCATGGATTTGTTGGCGACGTCCAGGCTCATACCCAGGTCTTAGCTCTGGCTGGTAGAGGGGGTTATAGCACATGCCTTGGCCGACGGCCATTGCCACCCGCTTGCCGGCAACGGTGGTTCCAACGATCAAATATCCAACATGCTCGAAGTGTACGTACGTAGATCTATCGACATGTAACGCCAGTATCTCGGAAGGTGGCCCCGAACTCGCCCGGTTCGCACGGAAGAATCAACCACTGCAAAATGAAACAGAGACTACACGTGACATTGAGTAACAGTTGCTCGAACAAGGACTCGGTCAACTTTGAGTTGCCAAAGTTAATCTCCGCGTCTTTCTCATTCTTGGCATTTCAAGTTGGGTCTGTAGTAACCTCCATCATGATCTAGACACCCGAAAACGGCTGAAACAGCGGAAAATCGGAGGCGAGGTGTTGGCAATGCATACTTGCTTCCTGAGAGACAGCGCTCAGCATCTTCGGAGACGCCGCGGAGGGGCACAGGGCGGTGTGCTTCGCCGATGCACGTTCGCGCCGTGGCCCGCATACGGAGGTGCGTCACAATACCTTTCGTTTTCTCGGACGGCGTGAACGACACACAGAGGATCAAATGTGTCACGTGCACGCTCTGGCGAACCGGGCGGCGGCGATGCGCATGGTCACCGTGACACCGTCAAAGCGAGCTTTCTTGTTTGGGACCCTAAGTAATCCGCGGAAGCGAAAAGGGGACGAGGTTACACCGAGCCCAGGTCTTATCATGGCGATCCGAGCGTGTTCGGACATGCTTCAGTATCCCGATTCCCGGGCCTTCCTTCATAAACTCTTGCTCAGTTTTCTCAGATAGCCAGAAAACTCAAGACCATGACATCCGAGTTTCCCAACGAAGATAAACCAAGTACTACAAAGCTGCAGGAGCCAGGAAGTCCCTCGAAGGACGATGGGGAGAAGGTTTTCCCCGAGAATAGGCTAGGTATCGTCAGCTTTGCTTTGATATGTACCATGTTCCTCGGCGTGGCGGATATGGTGAGTCAGAGTCTACGTGATGTAGTTTGTGTCTGATGGGGAATTGCAAGACCATCGCCGCAACTGCGCTCCCCACCATCGTAGCCCACCTTGAAGGGGGCAATCACTACAGCTGGGTTGGAAGGTATGTCACCATCTCGGAATTTAGGGGATGTCCATCCACATGTTGCATTAGTGCATACTTGCTTGGAGCTGGCGCGTTTGGTCCCCTCTATGGAAAACTATCCAATATGTTTGGTGAGGTCCTTCATTGATGAAGTATGGGTGTGGGCGATTTTTCTCACCTAAAAGCTAGGACGAAAACCAGTCCTCTATGCATGCATGGCTGTGTTCTTGGTATGTTTTCATTTTCCTAGATTGGAGTGTGCGAGCCCTTGACTCATTTTTGCTCTGTCAGCTCGGATCGGCTCTTTGTGGGGCTGCGCAAAATATGACTTGGCTGATCGGGTGCAGAGCACTCCAGGGTATTGGAGGTGGTGGCCTTATGCAGCTCCCGATGATCACTATCTCTGACATCGTTCCATTGAAAGAGTGCGCATACAAGGACCAAAGAGTCTCTGGCCCAGCTGACGATCCCCTAGTCGAGGGCGTTATGGTGGAATACTTGGCGCTACGTATGGCGTTGCGAGGTAGTTCCCTCGCACGATTTGGGATTGGCTACCGCTAACGCTGTTGTGGACAGTGTGGCTGGACCACTCCTCGGCGGTGTAAGGCTACAATTTTTCCCCAAACGTCACTAATATTGGTCAAGGCTCTGGCGCAACATGTTTCTTGGAGATGGTGTTTTTTTAT
This sequence comes from Boletus insuetus, assembly GCA_038093095.1. Lineage (NCBI taxonomy): Eukaryota > Fungi > Basidiomycota > Agaricomycetes > Boletales > Boletaceae > Boletus > Boletus insuetus. Next base: position 34,947 of record JBBPRQ010000189.1, read on the forward strand.
CAACTTGTTCGTGCTTATTATGACGACAAGGCTTTGATAACAACATTTTTGACCACTGATCTGCAGACCTATCGGTGGTATTGCAGTGACACTGCTGTTTGTCTTCCTCAACGTTCACCCGCCCCCAAAACGCCCGTTTCGCGACCAACTTGCCGAGCTCGATTTTATTGGACTATTTAGTCTAGTTGCAGGCGTCGTTTCCCTGCTCATCGGGTTCAACTTTGGTCAGCAAAGCTGTTAGTCCACTATGTCATTGTTTTCAGATTGATCCCTTACCCCTCCAAAGGGAAAGAACCGCGGACAATTGGTCCGCTCGTCGCAGGAGTGGCTCTACTTGTCGTCGGTGGGGTGAACGAAACGTTCACAAAACGTTCCGCTATCCTTCCTCCTCGTTTATTCAAAGTGAGCTTTTAATTCGAGGTTGGCTTGCTATGATAACAGAACCTCGAAGACACGTACCACTGTTTGCCTCTTAGCAGGTGGATTGCTCTATAGCAACGTTTTCGTTACAACAACATAGTGAGCATGGAAAACTCTGTATGAGGTGCAGGGATATCATGCTAATTTTATAATCAGCTTCCTTCCCTTGTTTTACCAAGGCATTTCTTCCAATTTTATCGTATCATGAAAATTGACGTTTCGATTTCTTTAGTGCTCGGTTCTTCGGCTACCGTTGCAGGAATCAAGTACTTATTTTCGCTGCTCTCAAACATCAAGGTTGCTTACCCATCGTGATTAGATCGCTTCCCTTCGTTCTCGGGTCTTCCAGCCTCTCTGTCATATCTGGATTTATTGTCTCAAAGATGGGGAAAAACCGACCAGCGATCTGGCTCGGGTGCACGTTGTTTACCCTAGGCACTGGTCTCATGATCACCCTGGACTATACATCGAGCATGTACGTTTTTTCTTCCTCCTCTGAGCATTACTTTACGATAGTCTATGATTCAAAGTGCCGAGCAAGAGCTTTTCCTCTTGTGTCTGCCCTCGGAGTAGGCTTTTTATACCAGATCCCTATCGTAGCCATTCAAGCAGCGATGCCCGCAAAAGACATGGCCACTGCAACGAGCGCCATCATGTTCATTCGGTAAGCTTCTTGTCTCTCCGTCCGTTCAATAGTCATGAATCTAAACGTATTTTCAGCGTGCTGGGTGGCGCTGTAGGCCTTTCCATGGGTGAGGCCATCATCGCCAGCGTGCTTCCACGCAAACTCGCCGCCATCCCCAACGTGGCGAGCCTTGGGCTTGAGAATGGTATCGCTGCGCTCAACGATAGCGTCGATCGAGTTCACTTGATTGCGGTGGGTCGCTCGTGCTGCGTTGGTTTATTGGAGGCTGACGATGGACTGACGGCGGGGGGTTGGGCTTAACTAGGACGTTGCTCTTCGCCATGCGGTGCTCCACGCGTGGGCGCGGTCGATTGCGACGGTGTGGATGGTGGGAACGGGGTTGGCTGGGTTGGCTCTGATCTTGGCCCTGTTCTTGCGGGAGTACCCAGTGCACCGCAACACGGTGTGCAGTGGTGCCGTCAAGAATGCGGGGGATAGTGAGAACACGCTGCCAGAAGACGTTCAGGCATAAACGGAGTATCACAGGGATTTGGTTCACGGAGATTTAACTTGGAAGTAGACTTATACAGGCCCGGAGCCCGAACGGCGTGTATCCTTGTTCTGTACTGCGAATCTTTGTATGTAAAACATAATGGATGGCAAAAGGGACGATGCGAACAGCCTGTCGCTGGATTGCTGGCCCCTCCGATCAGTACGCCAATGCAATTCCTAGCTTTTTAGAGTAAAGCATCAATCATGCGTCCCCTCCTCATCCTCAGTTCCTTCCTCGACGCGTCGCCCTCGCCTGATGTTACATCACATCGTCCGTGCCTTGTGAATCTTGACGTCTTCTTTTGGCCTAGATGGAATGCCAATCAGCATCCACAAAAGGGGACGTGGCGCATCATATCCGTGCCGGTCGACGCGAACGTACCTATCCTGCGCGTCTACTGCGACGGCGCCCAACCGTTGTACGACCCGCATTCCCGAGCTGACGCGCCCAAAGATGGTGTGCTTGTTATCGAGGTAAGGCGTTGGGGAGAGGGTAATAAAGAATTGGGAACCTTGATGTTGGAGTACGTCAGGACGATGGAGGAAGGGGTACAGGCGCACTAGCAATGGATGGTGTCACGTACCGTTGGTGTTGGGACCCGAGTTGGCCATGGCGAGGATACCTGCGCCAGTGAACCGGAGTTCAGGATGTATCTCGTCCTCACTACAAGATAGAATGAACGTGGTTTTAAGAAGACGCGACGGAGGGAGGGAGAACGCACAATCGCTGCCCGTATATACTCGTCCCACCGCGACCCGTCCCCGTCGGATCGCCGCCCTGAATCATAAAGTCCTAGATCCAACAAAACAATGCGTGTTCAAACGACATGACGGCGTGCTTGCAAAAGAAAGACGTGGACGTACGGCGATGATTCGGTGGAATACCACACCGTTGTAGTAGCCTTTTTTGGTGAGCTCTGCAAAGTTTTTGCAAGTCTGTGGGACTCGGGATGAATATTAGATTCAGGCCAGTGTGCTGGATTGGACTGGGGCGCTGTTCAGGCCTACCTTGGGTGCGTGATCCCAGTAGAGCTCGAGTTGGATGTCGCCCACGCTCGTCTCGAGTACGACAGAGTCCATATCGGCGTGAGTGGTCGAGTCTATACGCAAATTCAAACACCGCGCTCAACGGTCGTTCCGGTGAAGATTGACTCTGGTAAAGAATTGTCGCGGAGTCGACTCGAAATCGTACGTCGTACCAGCAGATATACTTGTCGTTGATTATCTCAGACCTATAGTGAACTGGCGGGAATGCCAACCGCTGTTTCCTCAAAATTCTCCGACAGCATTCCATCTCAAAAAAGAATTGAAATGTTGGAATGCCTTACACGGAATGCCAGCCAGTACTCACACCGGGGACACATAAAAGAGGGCCGACCAGGTCGATGAGATGAAACCCATCATCCGCAGCCCCCCTGCGTCGACGCTCCCCTTTCCTCCCCTTTCAAATCTCAAATTTCTTTGCGTACCTCGCCTGGTTTGCTCCCCTTGTCCGTAATCGCATGGGCGCTGTCCCCCCTTTCGTTACTCTTGGTCCTTTCGAGCCCTGCGCTCCGATGTGGATGTTGGGCTACTCCGCGACCGCGCGACGTTCACTCTCTGAAGTGCCTTCCAAGGATTCATGCCAGTGATCAACCCTGCACAATTGCTCCAAGAAACCAAACGTCCGTACAGGGTTTGAACACGAATTCCGGATCCTCGGCATTGTCCCCGGGATAGCATGGCAATCCGGTGGCTGGAGGATCTAAAGCGCCGAGCAACCTTCACGCCACGTTAGACATCTGCTACAAGGTGTGTCTGAAGCTGCTGCTTACTGCGTACACGTATTGATTCTATGATGCTTGCTGAAGACTCGGATGCACAGTGCGAATACATAGGCTATTCCGGAAATTGTGCGTCCAAGTCACCGTTTTCTGCTCCAGGTAGAGTTCTCTCGTGTCAAGTTATTGTACGAGTGACTAACAGGGCCTTAGGCTCAGCAGCACAGGCTGTATCGGGCGAGATCCGGCACTGGTACATGTATGCATAAGTAGTGGGGCGGCGTGGCTGACCAGTGTCATTTACAGGTGCTTCCACTCCGTCATGGGTGTGTTGATGAAGCTTGAGAGCCGAGTCAGTATGAACACAGCACTCAAGTCGGTGAGTGGTTTTCGACGAGTGTCTTGCCTTGCCCATTACTGACGTTGCTCTTACGACTTGTGGTGACGCGCTCAGTTCCGGGAAAAGGAGAATCGGTCAAGTACCCACGACGGACATGGCATGCCCCCTCGGGTCTCGGTTTGGTCATGGACCAGGTTGAAGTGAGGCGCGAGGGGTCATGTGATGTATGTCGTGGTTAAATGGCGGATCCTGTGTACAGTTTGTGTTTGTTGTTAGGCAAAAGTCGTCTTGGCATTACAACGAATCGGTAGGAAGATGACTCGGAGGCAGCAACATCTTGTAACGTTTGTATTGATCACCTAGCAAACTGTCGTTCCGGGCGTCTTGGGGAGTCATCTAAAAGTGAAGGCAACAGATGGTAAAGCTGCGGTGTTTCCACATCCTCTGCATGGCTATCACGCTTATGTCTCCAAGGTCCTCCTTTTCTGAGCAACAGTACTTGGTCTGCCAGAAGCTGCTGGGCCCATCAGGCGATGCTAATCCGCGGTGTGATGGCGTTCCGGTGATGATCTATTCCGGCAAGGAATTGGTGCGGAGTTGACTTCACGGTCACGGTGAAACGCAACGAACGCTACTAGAGTACTTAATGAAGCGCCTCTTCAAAGTCGTACATCGTACGAACATCAAGTTAGCTCAGAGGTAATGATATTCTTCAGGTTAACTGGCGAGAACGCAAAACCCGCGGTCGCCCAAAAACTCCTCCGACAGCATGCCAATTCACAAAGCGAGACACTTGGAATGCTGATCGTGTGCTCACAGAATTTCAACCGGTGCGCGGGGGACATATAAAAGAGGGACGACGGGGCCGATGCGCTGAAAGCCATCCCCCGCCGCATCCGCATCGACGCTCATCGTTCTCCCACTTTCAACGCAAATCTCTTGCGTACCTCGCCTTGATTTCGCCCTCATGGGCTTTGTCTCTTTTCGCTTTATTCTTGGTGCTTGCGAGTGTTGCGCTTCGATGTGGATGTTGGGCTACTCCGCGGCTGCCCGACGTTCAGTCTGACTGAAGACTTGTTTGTCAAGTTTTCAGGCGTCCATTCGCTGGGACCCAGTGATGACCCTAAACGGTTGGCCTAGAACGTTTCTCGAAACTACCAGCAGACCACCCTTAAGTATCCTTGGCATCACCCTTGGCGGTGGGTGTGATCATGTAATGACCGCGTGGCGGGAAGACATATCGTGTTGGACATCTATAGGTGTGTCTGTCGTCGCTTTCTGTGTAGCTTTATTGGTCTTACAGTGGCTTTTCTGAAGTGGACCGCATTTCTACACCACGATGGTGTGATTCCCTTCTTTACATGGTACAAACAATTCTGCCTAGGGTATGGCTCTCTCACGTCGTGTTGTTGTACGACTGACTTATCATCAATCAGGTTCAACAACAACAGTCTCATCAGTGCAGGTTGTATCAGGCAAAGATCTTACACCATTCACATATGAAGGAAGTTGATCGTGTGGTGCGAATGACGAGTGTCATTTTACAAGCGCTGGTGCTCTACTGTAGGTATGTCGGTGAGTGGTCTTTGACGAGCGTCTTGCATGACTCATGCTGACGCTATTTTCACGACGGTTGCTGTTTTGTGATGTGCTCAGTTTTGTGTGAGGAAGAATCGGCCAGGTGCCCACAATGGACATGGCGTGGCCCCTCGGGTCTCGGTTTGGTCATGGACCAGTTGGACCGAGGCGCAAGGGGATATGGGATGTACGTCGTGGTCAATTGGTGGATTCTGCTTTGGGAACTTGTTGTCGTGCGTCGTCTCATGACTAGCTAGAGTTTGTGTTGGTGGGCAATGTCGTCTTCGCGCCCGCGCATAGAGAAATCCATATGTTTTAACATCGTCCGGAAGAGACGAGTGCGCATATTTCCGCATCATATCACCTTGTTTGTGGTGTAGCGCTCACCAGCATCTTGACCTTCCAAGCAGGCCGATGGGTTCACCAATTGCATGATAGGTTGGATTACACATACGGTTGTATTCTCAAGGTGGCATTCAAGGTCAATTGTAATCACCGTATAGTACGAAGCGGGTATGATCGTAGTCCACACCTAAAGCAGCCTGCCGGGACATTCGTGTCGTACCCCCCTTATAGTATGCTCGGTTACATCGAAGAGCGTGACGACAACGTATTGCACGCAACAAGGAATCTTCGTGTCATTTGGCGTAGAAAAACTGAAGCGAGGGCTGAGTGAAAGGAGGCATGCAATAGCAATCAAAAGACACCCCAAACCTCCATAGCACCGCTGGTTGTAAAAGGTAGACAGGCGCAGTGTCAGACTTGGATAGAGACAAGGAGCATGGGATGCCCCGACCTACTCAGTGACCGTGCGGTGAACGACAGCCTTGAAAGTAGATTTGCTCTGGGGTCGAGATTCGGCTGGTGGATTTGGCGCCTGTATGCTAAGCTGTATAGGTATGGTTGGACGTGGGGGAGGGACAGCGGTGATGCTATCTCGGGAGGCAGCAACCTGCCTCGTCGTCGCCTTCCCAGGAGGCGGGAATATTAACGGTGCAGTGACGGTGGGCACTTCCGGATTCCCCGGTTTGGGCTTCTCCACCTCCAAAGGCGTCACCCCGACGGTCGTCTCCGGAATAGGCGGCTGAGGGTGGCGGTTTCTCGGGCACAAAGGAGGTCGGCGAAGGAAAGGACGCGTCGTCAAACTCGCCCACTTTACCGTCTGCATCACTTGGGCTCATGACGCGCCTCCCAGGACCAAAATTGACCGCAAGCGATTTGGCAACGCGGGCACGGGCACGTCTGTCGAAAAATCGGATGGGCCAGTCGACAAAGTAGTACCGGTCGAGATGCACCTCTTCCTCGGGCCGGGTGAGTCGTCTGTGGAAGGGAGGGGTGAGCCAGCGCGACTGCCAGCGGGGACGCCGCTGGGCCTGCCCAGACCGGGCACGCAATTGCCGTAGAGTTCCCCGCGCTTCTTGGGTGGTGCGTTTTCTGCCAGCTGGGGTGCACCCATCGCAAAACTCCCGCGTGGAACGGGCATGCCTCCTTTTTCCTCAAACTTTGCGATTTTGTCACGAAGACCACCCGAGCTTGGACTGGGGAGCCCTCTTGGGGCTGCTTGTGCAGACTGGTGTGTGTTGGGCGATACATTGCGTTGCTGGAGCGCTGCTATGCGTTCTTTGAGGTTTACTGGCGGTGATGTTTCACCTCTGGATGTCGCCCTGGTTCAAGGGGTCAGTCGGAAGTGGTTGGTTGATCATGGGGGGTGGACCTACATGGTGTGCGACAGGGTTTACGAGACGACCAGCGAGAAAAAATGACCAGCCAGGGTAGTCTGAGTTGTGAAATGGTGGTGTGTCAAAACAGACCAGAAATGCAAGTGCAAAAGGAAGGCCCGCGACCGGAAAAGAATACAAAGGAAAGGCTCTGACACGAGCTAAGCAACTGGAAAGTGTTTCGGATAGACGGATTGGCAACGATGGAATGAAGCTACGAGCGTTTGATACAACACTTGCATAATTATTACAACACGCGGTATAGGTATCATCGTACAACATCAAACTCGTCCTCGCTATCTCCCTCGTGTGGTCCGATTCCTTTCGATAGCCAATAGGATCGACGTCTCTCCTTCTGAACCCGCCGCATGTCGTCATCCGACCCCCCAGTATATGCCTGATCCTCCACCTCCGAGTCTCCCGACAGATCCTCCTCATCAGTCGTGTACGTCGTCAGTGGATCCAATCGATCCGTTCCGTTGGTGCGCACCGATCGCCCGGGGCGCCGTTCCTGGATGTCATACCTGCCGATTTCCTCGGAATTTCCTTCCTCTACGGCCTCGTGTCCGGTCTCGTCGCCAGACTCGAGCGCCATAACTCCATCCCACGTTGCTCCCACGCCGGTCTTGACTTTCGCGTGCTGGTCGATGGGTACGTCGGCAGTTATGACAGTAGCTTGTGATGGAACGCGAAGAAGCTTGTGCAACAGCCTTTTTTCATGTACCTCTTGAAGGAGACGTCGGTTATTTATCGTCTAGGATCCGATCAGAAACCCGATTTGGGACTCGACGGCAATGCTCACCTCTTGCGTCACACCCAGGATGCTGGACAGAATGCTCATGTCCTCTGGATTCGTGACCATGCGCAGACGATAAGACCGGCCCTCCAGGCGTGAACTCAGGATTCCGGCCCTCATGAACGCCGTGGCTTGCATGATCCCATAGGCACCGGCAAACGTTTGTCGGACTTTATTGATTCCAAATGAGCCCTTGGAAATGTCGTTCGCTAAAAACAAAAAACATGTCAGTCAAAAGTCATCAACCACAACAAACTAAACATACCGATATCCGTAGGATCTTCGATGGAAAGAAGCAGCGCCTTGGACGAATCATACCACCCCCTCTGCCTCTTGCTGAAGTATGATCCTCCGTTCCTGACCGATATCCCGACCTCCTCGTAGTTGAAATAACAACCATACAGTTCGAAAAATTCCATGACCAACACCCCGAGATTTTTCTCTGGCTCAATTTCTGCCCTCCGTATTTTTGGATGCATCTGGAGAAAACTGGTGGCCAGGCAGACGATGCTGTAACTCCCTAGGCCACCGGTATACACCTCGTTCATCCCCCGTTGGTTCAAAAACGCTTTCGCGATGACGATCAGGCAACGTAACGCGAATCCACAACCTCGCATATCTCGCAGGAAGCCGTTGATGATCTTTCCTGCTTTAATACCGTTGACTTGGTTAATGCTGATGTCCACGTTGAGACGTCCAAAGTGCGTGACGAACTTGACTATGGGTACTTTTGCTTTCGCGATCACGGTGACTTTGGATGTAATTCTCGCGTGTTTGAGGGTATGAGCGAGTGCATACAAAACGTGCACCTTGTTGCTGTGTGCCATGGATTTCGAATCTATGACCAAGTCAATGTCCCTAGTTACAGTCAGGTCACACGTCCAGCCTTTACGGAGTTGAGCACATACCCACTGGGTAAATACAACTTTGTTTCATAGCTCCCAAAGGGTAATATCTGTGCATCTGGAAATGCAGACGTAATCGCGTTTGAGACGAGCTGTATGACGAGGCCACGGATTTCGTCTTCGATGGGTGTTGGCGACATGTACTTGACGAAAGCCTCCACTTCACGATGCAGCCTACACGCATTGAATGGGAACCGAGCGTCATGTCAATTTAGGGAGGACTTACATCTCTGCGACGTTGTGACAACTGTCCCAATCCACCTGGGACACCCATGGTGTCTTCCTAACGTCATACCGTTCGAACCGTTGTCTTCGTCTATAAGCACGGTTGTCTTCGTCGTCGACCGCGGGGTCGTACCTCCTCTTCATGCCACGACCCTCATCCGTCCTCGGTGGCTTGCCTACGTCCCACTCGCGTTCCGTCGCCTTTTCTTTTTGACGTGCCATTTCGGAACGAGGCTCTCCCTGTGGGCAATCTTCCTCCTCGCTCACTCCAAATGGAATAAAATCGTCTCCAATGTCCGGCGTTTTAATATTGATCTCGCCTGACTCTGGGTCTCCGTTGCGTATGGGCGCTTTACCCTTGTGACGCGCGTCGGACGTGCGTGGTCGTTTTGGGGAGGGTTGTGTGGGGGATGAAGAGCGTCGGTGGTGGTGGCGGCGAAGGTGACTGTGATTAAAATCTCTGTCTCTATCTCTGTCTTTGTCTTTGAATCTGTCCCTGTCCCTGTCCCTGTCCTTGGCTCTGTTTCCGTCCCGATCGGTGTGTCGGGATCGACGATGGCTCCTGTCTTTGTTCTTTGTTCGGTCTTTGTCACGATCACGGCCGTTGCGAGAACTCGGAGGCTTTGCGGGTAGAGAATCCATAGTGGAACGAATGACCTTGGAGAAGAGAGCGAGGAGAAGAAGGAGAGCTGGCACTCGTTTGTGCGTGAATGCAAAACGGAGTGGGTGGTTGTTTGATTCGAAAGCTTTTGCCAAACAACACGTCCACTTTTGGATACTCCCACCAACCACGCGACCAATCAGAGTCACCTCAGTGCATCTTGATCCGCAACTGACTCTATCTACCAGCCTGTGGTAGGGTCCAAATCGATTTGTTCCGAGTCTGACGAACAGTTCCTGGAATTTGACATCACCCTTTAGTGCAGGAACGTGAGCTTTGCCACCGTAGGTGTACGAAAGCTCAATCGGTCGGTTGCGGTCACCGGCACACCCCGGCACACCACCATTTCTACACGGCCAGACCCTTCCTTTACTCAGAAATGTACTCGGAAGGAATGCAGACACGTCCCGTCTCATATAAACAGCTTAGTCAAAGACATATGGTGCGTCGCAGGGTGATACGTCCAACAGGCGACATCGCTTACATACGCTTCTCTGACCAGGATATTATTCTGTTGAACTCGGAACAGGCCACCATTGCATTTCCTGCAAACGTACTCTGATCGGCCTGTCTTCCCTGCCACTGAACTTGGCGTTCTCCTGGCGTCTTTGTCGTCTTTGCGCGGACCGCCATACGGAGCGTTGACTCGTCTTCTACCGCGCGCAGCATGTGCCGAGGTTCGGGTTACATCGACGATGATTACTCCAAGTTTTCAAGCCAAGTCATCACAAAGAAAAACTGCAGAGATCATGCAACTTGTTGTCACATTTATTAGACGATGCGGCATGCTATGCGGTGCGCTCTTCACCATATTTGAACCCGTTGTACTCGTCACGTCTTTGGGATGTGGTACTTATACTCATGTACAGGTTCTCAGCACTCCGAGTTGTGTCTCATGGAGGTGATGTCTGGGTAGGTATGGAACTCTGGGAGACAGTCGTCATGCCTATACTATCCATGCATTGTATCGCATATTCATTTGGTTATTCTCGTCCAATTTCGTGCCTCTTGATTTGGCATATTGAAAGGAGCTACTGGTGTGATATTGGGAATGAGCTAGAAGTCTGAGGCTGCTGAATGCCAATGCCTGGTGTATGACTGGCTGAACATGCTGTGTGCATGGGTTGGATGATGGGGTACGTTCTGAAAGCTTCATTTACATGTGTGTAGTGGTGGGCTAATAGCAGATGCAAGGGTGCAGTCATCCATGTTTGTTGTTGCACTTGTCTAAACAATGATTCCAGTGACAACAGTCAAGCTCATGCATGCCACAGAGTCTGTAGGGTCACCCTGTTCAGGTGATCACTATGATGGTATCCTTCACCTCCATCAAAATGGCTTGTGTTATTATTCCATTCTGTGGGCATGAGAGATCCATGCAATGCTTCTTATCTTTGTCTACATATTTCATCAATTTTCATGATGAACCAGCAAGTGGCCTAATGTGATTCACATGTGGAAATTGAACTGTGGTTGTGCAGCAGCCATGATGACTGTCAAACATTGAAGACTGAGCATGGTGTTGCAAGTGACAATGAGTATCCAGTACATTTACATAACCTACAGTATGTTTCTGGATCTGCTGACATCACTTAGGTGTTATACATTTATGTCATTTTTGAAGACACCTGTGAAGGATATCATCACATTCCACAAGGTAAGTAGCATCAGCATTTGCATTTGTAGTTGCTATGGTTTGGTTCACCCTTGGCTGCAAATGCAACCAAACCTCTAATGAGCATGTTAGCCCATGAGGGTGGTCATACAATAATCAAAAGGTAACATACTAGTTCCCAGGTAATCATGCTAGAGTGAATTTTGTGTGGTAAAGGATGCTGAGCAGGGATGAGATTCCATACTATGTTTTTGGTTTGAGACATCAGATTTTGTAATGCTCACCCATATTGCCAACCGGAATACTGACACTACTTGAACTTTTACTACACTTCACTTTCCTAATCATTGCTAATCTATTACAGAAATACCGAACATACTGTTCAACCATTGTCAACTCCAATCACGTGACCTTAGTCACATGATCTAGTCACATGCCATCACATGACCCTCGTCACATGATCTTATCTCTTATCTTGGCTATGCACCTCATGGCGAACACATTGCATTCTTATCGTCGCCTCATGCTTTTCCTCTTGACTCACTTTCCCTTATCAGCCAATAGCATTAACCACTCTTATCTAGAGCCTATAGCATAAGTATCTCTTATCTTCCTTATCGCCTCATGGTACCCAGTGTACACACTATTAACTACTTATGGTCAGTATAGCCTCTAGCATAGCTTGGTCTGTGCACGGTCTCTCTTAGTATATATAGTCGTACTTATAGTAGTACAGACCTCAGTCTTATTCACTTGGATATCCCTCTTGTTTATTCACTTTGTTCTTATTCCTTTTGCTAGGGATATTCCCCTTCATTGATATAAACCCTCTGTTGTCTCTAGGATATCAATCCTACTATTGTTTAGACTCACAATGTCTTCAAGTTCCATAAAGTTCATTGGGAACAAGGGTTGTTACAGATTTAGTGTGTCAGCCAATAATTAGTTGCATGTCTAAGTCTCCAATGCAGTGCATAAAGAATGAAGGGGTCAGAATGTGGAGTGGTTGATACATCAGCAAACTAGCCATCACCTGGCCAGAATTGGCCAAAGCTGCCCAGACATCCAGTAGTCCCAGCTCCCCAGACCCCCAGAGATTTGTAACTGGTTTTAGATAAATATATGCTAGTAGTATACAATGTTCTAATTCACAACTAGTTACTACTATCTATATAGAACTTAGATTCACACACTGAGTAGTAGAGAACACATTATATGATTTAGTTAGTACTAGTACAGAACTATATTAAATATTCTAGCACATGACTAAGATTTTTGACAAAACACACTGTCAAGTTCAAAGTCCAGAGACCCCTCTGGACACTCTGGACACTCTGGACATGAAGACTCATAACTGACTTGTTCTACCTCTGGAGTTTACACATCCCAAACTCTGGAGTACATACATATCACTATATTGTGTGGTGTGATACTTACACTTACTCTACTAATTGAGGTAGTCCCTTCACCATACACTACATAAACCCTTTCTTTTTATACCATAGCATCTCAGTCATTCTGTCCCCATTGGCATTGACTGAGCTCTGGTCTACTCTGGTCTCCACTAGTCTCTGCTCTGCTCCAGATCTTTGGACCTCTCAGTCTCACCCTTGGACTTTATTAATTTTCATGTAGTCCCCCAACCATAACATCATTATGTTTAACTATATCCATTGGACAAAAATACAATACTTGTTCTATGACCATACTTACCATTAATAACCATGACATACATTATTCAACAGTACTATCTTTGCTACACTCGTTACACTTTTGCTACATTTTTTGCTACACTTTTTTGCTCTTTCACTACACTCTCACTACACTTTTTGCACACTTTTACCATACTTAGTGGCGATTAGGATTTGTGAAATTAAGATTAATATGGATTGCAATTATGTACCAATGATTAGAATTATGTATTGTATTGTAGTTATATCAAAATAAGGCATGGGAATTATTTGACAACTATGTATATTATGTACTTGACACTTATAATTTGAAACTCTGAAAATTCTATAGAAGCTCTGGGAGTAGCTGGGAAGCTAATGGCTAGTTTGCTAATGTGTGTTGACAACATACATGACTATTTTGCTTTCTTGTGAGATTTGAAAGATGGGATTCCACAAGTGAGCACTGTTGATTTCTACAAGCTCAATTACCTGGCAACCATATATTTTCCCAGCCTGGGCCAGCATGTCATAAATACCCTTGCATTTCATTGAAAATCCTGTATAGATATTTCAAATCTAGTGTTTGTGTTTCATATATATCAAGTACTATAAATTTAAGTAGAGGTTCAATCAGATTGGTGGTGTATGGGTAATTGTAATATATGATATGCACTAATTTAATTTCTTCAATAAAGGATATAGTTATGTGTATGGAGTGCTAGGAATTGCAATGTGCATCTACAAAAATACCTCAAGTCCAAGTGATAGTTGAGTGAAAAACTTGGCATCACAGAATCAAGAAATAAACTTGATAGATGGGTAAACACTAGATTTACATCAAAATTTCACCAGAGTCATACAACCTATTGCCTATGAGACTATGAGACTCTCTTTATATTATCCTTCTGTCTACCTCTTCTCTTTGTCATTCTACCACTGGAAGAACTTGCAATCACAACTTGGTATGGAGCCTCTTTCTTCTTTAGTTGGTAGAGGCCCTAAATAAAATTATTAACAGATAGCACACTAGAAAGTGTGTTTAAAACATAATGTGGTTTTGGAGAATAACATTAGTAACCATCTCCACTTTTTGGTCATAAGATGCATGGTTATACTTCTTGAAGACCTCCAATGCTTTCTTAGCCCTGCCAGGAGAATTTGATGCCTTATACTTCTAGGATGCAGAAGTGAATGGCTGAGGATCATTCTTCTGACACAAAAAGAAAGAATGCTCTAATATCAAAATGATATCTATAGTGTATGATCTTAATGGTATATTATCATATGAGCATCTAAAGCATACCAACACCAGCTTGAAGGATCTGTTTCCATGTAGAAAAGGGAATCTTGTTTAAGATTAGCTGCATACTCGTGACACAATATTAGTCAATTTACCACATTGTGTGGTTTCAGAGTCTGATAGACACTTTGGGTAATAGGAGTCTGCACATGATATGTTAATATTGAATATTCAATTGGTTTTCATGAAAACACATACTCCTTTCTCAAAGACTAGCTGTAAGTTGCAAGAGCACAAAATCAATAAGTGATATAATGATATGTTATATACCAACCTTTTGATTAATCATGAGCAAAAAGACATTTTTACATATAAAAGTCTTACCCTCTAAAAACAATATGAAATAGCAAAAGTGGGTTATTGAACAGATTTTGTTTGTAAACTTACATCCTGTTGAAAGTGTTGCAGCAAAGAAACATGACATAAATGTTGGCAAAATGACATACCAGCTATAGAATTGTAAGAAGGATTGGAGGAAAAGGTAGAGATGGATTAAAAGTGAACCATCAGCATAATTACCCAAGCAGCATGCCACAGCACACAACCTACCTCCTATGATTGCCAATCCAGAATAAAGAGTAAAGATGGTGACAAATAACAACAGTTCCGACAGTTCCGTGTTCCGATCGCGGAACCCCTATTCCGGAACCACTTCCGGAATGTTCCCGCGCCTTCCGATCTCGGAACCCCTATTCCGGAACCACTTCCGGAATGTTCCCGTGCCTTCCGGACTCGGAACCACCGGAACCACTTCCGGAATATTCCCGCACTCTTCCGAGCTCGGAAACACCGGAACCACTTCCGGAACTTCCTCGGAAAGCACGGAAGCACCGGAAGTACTACATCTCATTCACTTAATCCTTATGACCTTCTTTCAGGGTTATCACGGCCATATT